>JAJHSJ010000637.1:0-35511 GCA_021015155.1 Magnolia officinalis | reverse complement strand
TGACCAGTAATGATCCAGTGGGCCCAGTTTATAAGAACCTTTACATGCATACAAGTTCATTTGGACTCTGATGGAATCCACATCACTTATCTGGACTGTCCATTGAGTCCACTGCACTCTGCATAGGCTGCCTTGAAGAACTCATACTGATCAGAGATCCAAACCATTCAGTTGGTCACATGTAAAGTGGATGTAGAAGATCATTTGTTTAAGATACGATCAATCATGTATGGTTAGAAACGTTTGACAGCTGTGATTATTGCCCAGTAGTAGAAGAGGAGGGGATTGGATCTAATGGACGGTTCTGATAGGTGACGTGCACGCCAGCATGTCCAAATATAACTATGTGCATAGGAAGGTTTATCTGCACTTAGCTCATATCATTATTCTTTACTTTGACTTTACATGTTTGTGTTAGGCAGTTAGGCAGGTACATGCACTTAAAGTCCGGATGTTGCTATCAATTACTTTCTTTGCATTGCTTTTGATACCTTCCTGCCCTGAGAAATCAGGTGACGCCCACCGTGTTGTTTTTGAGAAATCCACCCCAATCATCCGTTTCCCCACAACATATCACAACATGAGCCCAAAAATGAGACAGATCCAAAACTCAAGTGGGTTCAACTATGGAAAATAGTGTGTAGGTAAATACGCACCATTGAAACCTCCGTAGGTCCACAGTGATGTTTATATGCCATCCAAAATATTCGTAATTTCGTTACACTAAGATAAACTGAAAACACAAAAATACAGCACAGATTCAAAACTTCTGTGGCCCCACAAATATTTCAACAGTAGACGTCCAATTCTCACTGTTTCCTATCATACGCCCACATGAGTTTTGGATTGCCATATATATTTTTGAGCTAATGTCATAACATAATCTCTAAAAGTGGATGGATGAGGTGGTTTTTTCACAAATATAGTCACCTTATAAGCACAAGAATTTCATGTGACAAGTGTAGCAGGCAATCTAAGTCCCTAGAATACCAATGTGAGCATATTCAACTAGAGACGTGCATGAGAGGTCAATGATCTTAGCGTTGATCATGATGACCAATGGCCTAGATGGAAAAATTAATATAGTTTACGGGTGATGTGGATGTGATATCAATAATCATAGTATTGATCATGATGACCAAGAGCATTAGATAGAAAAACTAATATAGTCTACAGGTGATGTGAATGTGATATCAATATATAATATTAGCCTTGATCCTGATGACCAAGGGCTTAGATGGAAAGATTAATATAATGTAGTTAATAAGAAATTGTACAAATTAATACCTTACTAAATTGGTATTTACATCCTCATACCTTTTTCAAAAAGCATTGTAAGTTACGCCGGATTTGTAGGGGAAGTTGGGTTGAGTGGTACGAGCAAGGATGGTGGCTTGAGCGGACCTCACGATAAAGTTTACGTGGAATCCACTCCGAGTATCAGGTGTGTCAACCCATGTTAGGATTAGGGCTGGAAAATCAGCTCCATGCATGATTCAGTTGGGCCATGCTATTGGAAACAATGTATAGGATAACGTTTACCTTCTAAATTATTTTCCTTTGTGTGGCCTACCTGAATTATGGATAGGTCTTATATTTTTGCCCTAGACGTAAATTTTGGTTTGAAATCTAATAGTTTGAGAGGTTTTTATATAATAATCACGGGGCTCGAGAAAAATCAAGTGTGCATGGACTTTTCTATCCTAATTGTTTTAATTTCTAAGATGTGGCCCACCTTGAAATCACAAGTCAGCTTGATTTTTTTGACCCTAGGCCTGATATGAGATTACATGTCTAATGGTTGGAGTTGATTTCACACATGCATTAAGCATGCTACCATCTTTAACTTCTAGTTATCTACTTAAAAAAAGAAAAGGGGTCCTGTAGACGTTGAACCGCAATCCATCTAAAAGATTCTTTCCAACCTTCACTATGTGTGCAACATCCAAGCCGTCCAATAGGTTGGAATTAACATGTTGATTTCTTCGTGAAAAATTAGTCATATCAACTCAATTACTGGACCTCACATGTATTTTGCAATTTATCAATGGTAAAGATTATTTGCTATGGTCTAGCCCATTGGATGATTAGATGGGACTAATTTTTCAATATTTGATCCTTATTGTGGGACTAACTTATTGGAAGGATGAGATGTTGCATTTGATTAAAAGGTTGGAAGTTATTCACTACGTGGACCGTAACTGGTGGTCCAACTGGTTGGACTTGAAATGTTCTCTTAAAAGGACACTATAGGTAGGCCACCCTTGAATTTTGGTGGGGCTTACTTGGATGTGTTTGTGCTATCCACTTTGACAATTAGATGTGTAATCCAATGTTAGTCCTAAGGATAAAAAATAAGGGTGAAACGTGATTTAGGTAGGCCACACCGAAGGAAATAGTTGGGAGAGAGATGTAGGCCTTTAATTTTTACAGGACCCACCATAATGATTATATAAATTCCATTCCAACCATTAGATTCCAAACCAAAATTTCGGCCTAGGGCCCAAAAATCAGACATATCCTTGATTCAGGTGGTCTACACCAAGTGAAAAAGTGTGAAGGGTAAGTGTTGCCCTGTACACATTTTCCAATTGTGTAGTCCACCTAAATCATGGATGGGGCTGATTCTTTTGTCCTGGGCCTACCATAGGATATTACACGTGGTGGATGGAGTGGATTTCATTTAAACATCACTATGAAGCCCACCCAAGCAGTTGAAACCTTGCTCTCACCATCAACCCCAACTTCAGCTAAGAAAGCTAATGAAAGGTAGTCATTTGTAAAAAAATTTATGTTAAGATGTAAATACTATATTGTTGAAGTAGTCATTTGTAGTTCATTGAAAATTACTTAAATTAGTGGGCTATCTCACTTAAATTTTTTTAAAAAAATTTATGTTAAGATGTAAATACTATATTGTTGAAGTAGTCATTTGTAAAATTCCCCAGTTAATTTGTAGAAGGGCATACCATTATATCGGAACATATGTTAAAGGAGAAAGATCCTTTTGGAAGTCCTTCAAAACTTAAGATTGGATGCAATAGTCATTAATTAAAACTTAAGATTGAATGCAATAGTCATTAACTAAGGGAGAGTTGTGGTCCATAGAACTTAGCAGCGTGTGGTTGTTATTATGAATATGATGATATATGTAATCCTTCTTAGGAGACTGATGAGAAGTCATGATGGAATGTCTCCACCATCGGGCATGCATGTAGATGAGTTGATGTGCCTTGCACTATTCCCGATAGGAGTGTGTGCCACGGATGCAGGTTCCTAGTGTTGGATTTATTGATTACTTGCATATTAATGGATGAAGGCCAAGATTTTAGATCAACAAGCACAACATGCGCCTAGACTATGATTAACTTGATCAGATGCATTGGATCTAATGAATCCTTAGATATGAAGATGTGTGAGAGTTCAATGTCTTGATTTTATGTATTGTGACTTGCTTTATACAGGCATCATTCGGCCAATAAAAGTGAACTAGGCATATCTATCAATGTATGTGGATACTCACATGAGTAAACAAGATATTAATTGATTTTGCATGAAATCATTTATGATGTAGATTTAAGAGATTAAGTGTTCATGAAAGGATGGGGGTGGTAGTCACCATCTCATGCCCTTCCTTTATCATGAAAGGACGGCTTGTGTCTCCCTTCGTCTTTCCCTAGCACTACCAGGTTTGGCTATAATCTCTCCTTAACTAGGATAGATTTATGAGTAACTTCCTAATTTGGAAAATCAACAGTAGCAATATCAAGCACATCAAGCTGTTTTTTTAGTAGATAAATTCTTGCCATTAATCTTATGTTTTCTTTTAATAAAAACTTAAGATTATCAAACAGGGATTCATTAAGGCTGGTCAACAGGCCGGGCCTATTCAAAATATAAAATTTTCTTGACCCGAGCCCAGCCCATTGACAACCCAAGTATTCATATAATTACATGAATTTGATCATTTTCAAAATTTTAATCTCCAAGGCATTACTGAAAAATCCAATAGTCCAAGCCCTATCTTAGACTGATTTGAGCTGGCTTGGTTTGACACACACATCCATTAGTCATGGGCATGCTTCATCCCTACTTGACCCAGCCCATTTGCCACCTTAGGGTTGTCAAAGTGAAAATGGACATCAGAACAAAAGACAGAACTGCTTATTTTTGATCAAACGCTAATCAAGCTTTGTATCACTCAAATCTTTTTATAATGGTCCACTACTTTCACTCTGACTAATAAATACAATCAATCTTTATACTCTTAATACAGTAGTATTATACATACTGTATCAGAATCAAAAGTAGAAAGGTTTGAAGTATTTACCAGGCTTGATCCATGGGCCAAAACCTAAGTACAATCCAAACCAGTGTACAAGCAACACAACCATCCTTAAGACCCATGAAGCCCACATGCAAATATTCAATCCATGGTTATTTCCATTGCTTCAGATGGTTCACCTATTATATTGCCCACCTCTCTCGAAATTTCACTTTGGTCCGATGATCCTAACTGTCCATTCAATGGCTTGGGAAATGGATGGTCCATGTTGATCATACTACAAATGGTCCGGTCGAGGCCATACACATGTTAATCTCACATTGATTGAACATGCCTCTAAAATCACTGGGCCTGAAAACTGGAATCGGGCCTGACGGAAATTGGAGTATACGGTAATCCAATTACTTCCAATCCAAACGGCCCCTTGATAAAATTCAATATCAGTTTCTCCACGGTAGTAAAAGGTTGGTTCAAGTCGAAGCATGTCCATTGTCCAGCCTCAGCCCTGACTCGCCAGATTCACCCTCGACCAAGGCGAGTCCTAACTCGACTTGAAAACGGACGAGTCGCCACTAAACAAGCCTTTTAAGCATAAGCCCAGTCCATTTGCTGCACACGGTTCCTATGGGAATTCATCTTGTGCCCTTAGACAGGAGGATATATGCATTGTGATGATCTGAACCGTGCATTCAGCGGGCTCATGAGATGGACTAGCTACCGAGCAAAGGAGTCCCTCCACCTGCCGATCCTAACCATCTAATAAGTTTTTCTCACTGACTCGAGCCGTTGATGATTTCATCTTCTAGTAGGTATTTGCGTGCCACCAATTTTTAATGGATAAGATGATCACCATTGTACCCTAATTCTAACGATTCTAAGAAAGTCAATGGAGAATGATACGTGGCATTGTATGAGAGATAGGAAGAGGATAAAAAAAGATTTTCAAGAATATGGAGCACTTTTTACGGGTTTACTGATGATGTAAGTTTACTTTTACATGTCAAGGATGGTCGATAGAATATTATGATCAATGTACAAGAAGCATAGTAAAGCTGTTTTGGATATGAAGGGTGACCGAGGATAATAAAAGCAAAACCTTGAGCTATAGACATGAAGGATGTGGCTGAGAGGCGTTTGAAAGAAAAACCATTGCAAAAGAATGATCTAGATAAGAGAATGATTTAGAGAGAGTTTTTTTTTTACTGCTGACCATTATAGTAATGAAAGTAAGATGAGATGAGTAAATTATAATGGAAATATATAAATAATAGGTGAATGTGACAAAGAAAAACAAACTTAACAATCAATCACTAGCCAATCCAACACAATAAATAAATTTATTTGTCAATTTACTTTATTTAAGCTTATCTTAAGAATAGTGATAATCTATTAAATATAATTTTTAGTTGTAATACAAGCCTATGCTAGTATGTTAAATTTATTCTTTATCCAATGTTAAATGGTTCTTTCCAAATATGCATTCTTGCAAACACTCTTACCAATCGGCTATGAGTTTTTCATTTTATTTGATTTGCAATTGTATTCTAGAAATCATTTCTTGTGCAATCTCACCATTCGATTATCGTATGATTGCTATAAACTTCTATAGGTGATTGAGCGAGCGATCAATCTTCTCAGAATTTAAGCATACATATCTAGTTATTTTGGCGTTTAAGGTTAAAATTGATCAATTTGAATTGATTATATCAATTCTGACACGTGTGTATGATTAAAAACAAACAGAAAAGCCAACAATCACGGTAGTGTAATTTTTGGTCCATGGCCCATTACCTATTGGTCCGAATGAACGGTTTTGATCTCACCTATGTATGCCACCTGTGCATAAATGACACGTAGGCATAGTTCATCTCATGAGGCATGGAAACTTTGACAGGAAGAGATTTGGTTTATAAGGACGTGGGTTGGGTCTAAAGCATGCATCGTGGGAATTGACCAGCCAAAATATCCACAGTCGTGCCTAGAAATAAAAACCAAGTGGGCCCTACGAAAGGACAACACGAGGGATCCCAAGTCCGGTCCAGATACGTACGTATCTACTATCTCACGACTCGGAATCTGATTCGGTAGCGACGCCACCAGTACCTAGGTAGAGACAGACGGTTTGTAAGGTGCTCTGTGGGGCCACCTTGATCTGTTTTATCCAAGCCGTTCATCAATTTTGACAGATCATTCAGGGCATGATCCAAAAAATTAAGAGTCCAATAAAAAAGGTCCAGTGGACCACACAACAGGAAGCTGTGGTGATATCACACTCACTGTTGAAACTTTCCTAGGCCCATGGTAATGTTTATTTGTCATCCAACCTATTCATAATTTCACATAGACCTTGAGGAAAGGAAATAAATATCAGCTTTCAATCTCTACCATTTCCTGTGGTGTGGTGCACTTGAGTATTTGATGTAACTCATTTTTGAGCTCATCACCTGAAACAATTTGCAAAATGGGTGGATAGCATGAATAAAGCACATACATCCTGGTAGGCCCCACAAAGGCCATGTTAGGACAGCCCGTCTCAAACTATGTCATGGTAGGGTAGTTTCTAATCCACGCCCTTATTTTCCTTTCAACTCGTGTGTACTTTTTGAGAACTCATCATACGTGATGTGACTCCAAAATCTAATCAGCCCACATAAAGTAGCACCTCCTGAAACCTCCCATCCTCAATTCTTTTTTTGATCCGAAACTTTAGTGAGCCATGAAAAATGAAAATAGTTTCCTTCTTAAATTTGCATTTCTCATTTCTATAGCCCATCAGAATTTTAGATAGGGGGAAAATTTGTCCCTTTTTACGGGCGACTCCGTCGATTTGGAAACAGAGTAGGAAAACTCGGGCACAGTTTGGCTAGTGGTCGGTGCTACGTGGACCCCACCATAATGTATATGTTTTATCCACATCATACATACATTTTGAAAGATAATTTTAAGACTTAATCCCAAAAATAAGGTAGATCTAAATCTCAAGTGTACCACACCATGGGAAAACAATAGTGATTGAATGTCCACCATTAAAAACCTCCTGGGGCCTACTGTAATGGTTATTCGACATCTAACCTGTTGATTAGGTCATACAGACTTGGATGAAGGGAAAAAATATATATATCACCTTGATCCAAAACTTGTGCCCCAAGAAGATTTTACTGGTAGGCGATCAATCAATACTATGCTGTCCACTTGAGATTTATATCAACCTCATATTTGGGCTCATACCATAATATGACCTGAAAGAATATAGGTGGACAGGATGGATGAAACACATATATCATGGTGGGACCCACATAGCACCGACCACTAGCCATTGGCTAGTCGCAGGTCAGTAACCGATCCGTTTCGCAAAACTTGATCGGTTGTCCACGTCGACTCTTTTTTCTGATGTTGGACGGTAGTAAGCCTTTCTTACGAAGCTCCAAAGCATGGATACTAGGTGGGCCACTGTTATGTTTGAGAGATATCCACCCTATCCATCCATTTTTTGTGTTCATTTTAGGACATAAGGCTAAAAATTAGTAGGATCTAGGATCCAAAACTCAAGTGGGCCATACCGGATGAAACAGTGGGAAAAGAATGCCTACAGTTGAAACCTTCCTAAGCTCCGCCTTGATGTTTATATTCCATCCAAACTGCTCATAATGTAATGTAAGTGAAAACATAAACTGATACGAAACTTTTGTGGCCATATAATTATATTTAATTGTTTCAGCCGTGGCCACTAAATCCTTACTCTTTCTTCTCGTGTGGCACATTTAAGTTTTGGATATACTTTATTTGCAGTTCATTACCTAAAATGAGCTGAAAAAGGGATGGACCGAGTGGCTTTGTAGCCAACACAGAATTCTTGTTCAGAAACTTCCTGCGAAAGAAATCTGCGTCTGTAGTAGTTGACCATTTTGCTCGGTACGCGCGGTGAACACGTTACTCAAACTAAGCCGTCCAAATCATGAAGCCCCCCAAATCATGAAGCCGTCCAAATCATGAAAAGTATCAAGGGTTCATTCCAACTATCGTGTCTGACGACTTAGAACGTTTTAATCAGCGTTACACGTATTCGACAAGTACAATTTATGAGTCATGTATGTGGGCCATCCCATTCTCCCCTTAGTATCAAGTAATGTCTATTTTAGAGTTTGGGTCACCAGTGATTGGATGCATCTGCTTTTGCCATCATATGTTGGAGAAAGAAAGCATTGGCCATTTGGATGAATGAAGCCATAAATGCAGAGAGATTAATTTATCTTGGTCAAATTTTCCTTCATCGTTGCACATGTAATAGATCTGGACCGTTCATTTGCTAGTCCCAGTAGTGTACACATACCGAGTGTGGCTCACCCATTGATTAGATAGATCTGTTTTTGCCATACTAAGAGAAAGAAAGTATTGGTCATTTGGATTAAGGAAGGGATAAACACAAAGAGATTAGTCCATCTTGGTTAAAATTTCCTAATGCGTTCCACTTGTATTAGATACTGTTCATTTGCTAGTCCCAGTGCTAGATACATACCGAGTGTGGCTCACCCAATGATTAGATAAATCTGCTTTTGCATTATGAAGGAGAAAAGAAAACATTGGCTGTTTGGATTAAGGAAGTGATAAATGCATAGAGGTCAATCCATCTTGGCTAGAAGGTAAATTTCCTTCTGCAATACACGTGTAACATATCTCGACCGTTCATTTGCTAGTCCCAGTCGTGTACACATACCAAGTGTGGCTCACCCAATGATTAGATAAATCTGCTTTTGCCATATGTAGGAGAAAGAAAGCATTGGCTAGTTGGATTAAGGAAGTGATAAATGCATAGAGATCAATCCATCCATCTTGGTTAGAAGGGAAATTTCCTTCTGCATTAGACATGTAACAGATCTGGACCGTTCATTTGCTAGTCCTAGTGGTGGACACATACCGAGTGTGGCTCACCCAATGATTGGATAGATCTGCTTTTGACATATATAGGTGAAAGAAAGCAAGTTGGATTAACGAAGTGATAAGGTGATCTTAGCCATTGGTTGTAGACACTAGGACGCGCATAAATCCTCCAATCAATGTGGATGGAGCATAATATATATCTGACTTAACCATCCATTTGATAGATGGTTAGGATTATTTGATCAGTGTGATTTTAGAGATATACTCCCTCCACAATGGGACCCACAATTTGAATGGTGTTGATATCTGTACATCAATGCCACATGTGAGGAGAGAGAGAGAGAGAGAGAGAGAGAGAGAGAGAGAGAGAGAGAGAGAGAGATGTATGGTGTATGAGAGACATATATTTCCTCTTTTTGATTTACAAGCTATACCACATCCCACCTACTATAAAAATGGCAGGAACGTCCATGAGGATTCAATAGGCCCACAAGCCCATCAAATCATCTAACGGTGGCATCTCCATCACCATTCTCTCCAACTCTTCCAACTGCAGATTCCCATGTGTGGGCCCATACGAAGGCCCAACATTCACGTCCTTCCTTCCAACATTCGATCTCTCCTCTGTCACCGCCACCACCGCTGCCATAGTCGATTCTCTTCCCGTCAGGCTCTGAACGACAGACTTGAAGCTCATCGGATCCGTCTTCACAAATCGGGTCTCGATTATTTTCACTTTCATCGGATTCCTTCCTCTCGTCGCCGACATCGATTCCGTAACGAATTCCAAACAAAGTACAATCCAACCGATTTTACTTTTGTTTTCGTGATTCGTTTCGGTTACTATATCAGCTTGGGTTTTAGCAGGTTTTATATAGAAGGAGAGATGGAAAGATAGAGAGAGAGAGAGGCGGGAGGAAGGTGTTATGGTCGTTGACGGTTGGAAGGCAATCCTAGACTTTTGAGACGCTGGCTATGAGGACCGAAATTACTTGTAGCCCAAAATAGCACATGCCAATAACAATAATATAAAAATGAAAGGCAGATTGATTGACTTGACTTGCCTTTTCTGGGCTCGCCGAATCTACCGGCCGTTCGGCCCCCACCACGCGGTGATCTGGACCGTTCATCTATAAGGTAATGTAGTCATGAAGTTCCTGTGGTCGGAAGCTATCTTGGGCCCAAAGAGATTCCCATGACAAATCCACTCCGTCCATCAGTTTCGCAAGACCACAATAGAAGAGGGTTCTAAAAATCAGGTAGATTCAAGACTCATATAGGTAAATAGCGGGATTGAACGCACACCATTGGAAACTTTGTAGGGCCAGAGAAGTTTTTTATTAGGATGATATTTGTGACTACAGTTTATCTGAGTGGTAATAACCATATGAACGGTTTGGATGGCAGATAAATATCATGGTTGGCTCCGGGAAGGTTTCCATGGTGGACGTTTACATTCTCACCGTTTCGTTTGGTGTGGCCCACATGAGTTTGGATCTGGCTGATTTTTGGATTTTTTTTTTTTTTTTCCAATAGTAATCTTTCGAAACTGATGGACGGAGTGGATTTGTAACAGGCATCTCAGTGGGCCCCACGTAGATTCCGACCACAGGAACTTTGTGCGGCCGACGGTACAGGCCATCCGCGTCCGGTTGCCATGGAAAGAATCTCGCTTTTTAGGGATTACCTCAGCTCATGAGGTGTTGAGTGAAAAGCTGGTTTTATTCGACCGATTGGATCTACGTCATCTTTTAGCGATGACGAGATCCGATGGGGAGCGAGCCTTGCTAGGAAACCTCTGACTAGAAAGGTAAGGGAAAGTTCCTGTAGAGAGAAGCTATGTGGGGTCCAATGAGATGCCAGTGAGAAATCCACTCCGTCCATTAATTTCACAAGCTCACAATATCATAAAAGTTCGATAAAACACTCAAGCGGATCACGCCACAAGAAATACGGGATTGACAGCCCACCATTGGAAACATGATGGAGAATCAGAAGTTTTGAATCAGGACAAATACGGGTGTCGTGCCGGCGGTACGAAGAATTGACTGTGACCCTCGCTGGCAGGAAGTTCTAGCGGTGGGAAGGCCCATGGGGCCCACCGAGGTGCCTGTGAGAAATCCGCCCCGTTCATCAGTTTCTCCAGCTCATGGTAGGTCATAGTCCAAAAAATGAGCCACAACCAAAACAGTGGAGATGGAAATGCCTAGGATTGAAACCGTCCCAGGCCCACCATGATATATGCCATGGCGAACCGTTCACAAGGTCTTTCCAACTGGAATGAACCAAAAACACAAACATGTAGGAGCTTAAAAACAAACGTTAACCTGGTCCAATATTTCTGTGTCCCCATAAAGGTTTTGACGGTGGGAGTTCCATCCACACAGTTTCATTCAGTGAGCTCCGTTTGAGTGTTTGATCTAACTCATTTTTGGGATCATGTCTTAAAATGAGGTGGACAAACTAATTGACGGAGTAGATTTCTCACGGACATCTCACTGGGCCCACGTAGCATCCCTCCACAGGAACCTCCAGCGGTCAGGGGTGGCAGCCAACTGGAAACGGATTGGCTACTCCCCCTGACACCAGCCAATGGCTGGTGGTCGGTGCTCCGTGGGCCCCTCCATGATGTATGTGTTTCATCCATGCCGTCCATTTATTTAAACAGATCATTTTACAATATGAGAACAAAAATGAGTTATATCCCAAAATTAAGTGGACCACATTACAGTAAACAGTGTTGAATGAACGTCGACCATTAAAAAACATTTTGGAGCCATAAAAGTTTTGGATCAAGCTGATTTTTGTTTTTTCCCTTCATCTGGGGCTGTATGACCTAATAAACCTATTGGATATCAAATGAACAGTACAGTGGGCCTTTGGAGAATTTTAATGATGGATGTCCAATCACTATTGTTTTCATGTGGTGTGATCCACCTGAGATTTATATACCTCTCATTTTTGGTATGAAACTATAAAATGATCTGTAAAAATGGATGAACGGAAAGGATGAAACAAATACATCATGGTAGGGCCCACAGAGCATCGACCACCAGCCACGGGGCTGGTGTCAGGAGGAGTAGCCAATCCGTTCCCCAGGCAACTCGCGTCCTGTCGGACGTGGATTTCCTGCCAAGGCTTTCGCATGAAGTTCCTGCACTGGGAGCAGTGATGTTTTTCAGGAATCTGATCCGTCCATCCATTTTTTGAACTCATTTTAGAATTAAGAAGAATCCATGACTCAAGTGGGCCATAATAAAAGAAAAGGTATTTAGGAAAATTACTACCGTTGAAACCTCCCTGGGTTCGACAGTGATGTTTACATGCCATCCATACCGTTAATAATGTCATTCCTACTGGGATGAAATGAAAACACAAATATTAGAATGATTCAAAACTTCTGTTGGCCCACAAATATTTCAACTGTGGACGTTCAATTATCCCATTTTCAGCCTACTTGAGTCTTGGATACGGCTCATTTTTGGCCTTTCATCGAAAATGCACTCAAAAGATGGATGGACGGGGCGGATTTCTCACAAACATCATAATGGGCCCCACCTGGGTCCCAGCGCAGGACCTTCCTGCGAAAGCCTTTCGCAGGAAATCCGCGTCCCGTCCTATGTGCTAATTGCTAATCCCGTGACGGACCGTAAGCAAAGCCTACAAGCCACCACATGTGCCAACGTCGCACGCACACGTGTGTGAGATCCAACCAGTCCATCGGGTGCCACTTTTCTAAAACTTAAAAATGATTAACTCATTAAGTGACCACAGAATTGGTAATTGACTGCTGGCCTAGAAAAGATTGGACTAGTTTCTCCATCCGTCCGTTCGTTTCATAGGCTGTAGCTGCCCGGACAATTCGACCAGGGGGATATTCATCGTAAAGGGTGGGTCCCAGGCGATGGTTGGTGCAGATCTTGAACCCGAGCCCTACATTAGAATATGCGGTGGCGTGTAGAGATGCACCCGCGTGTGAGGTATTAACTAGAGGAAATACAAAGAGGTCGGTATTAGTCAAGTCCTAGTGGGTACACACGATCTTTTTATATCCTTCGGAAGACGCCGCTTCGGAAAATGGGACGCGATTTCCTGCGAAAGCCTTTTGCTGGAAGTTCATGCGCTGTGATGCTAGGTGGGCCACCATTATGTTTGTGAGAAATTCACACCGTTCATCCGTTTTGAGTGATTATTTTGGATAATGTGACCAAAAATGTGAGGGATCCAAAACTTAAGTGGTCCACGCGAGAGGAAAAGGTGAGGATTCAGTGACACTCGTGTGTTCACAAAGTTTTATATTGGGCTAAGTTTTCCATGTTTTCACTTTATCACAGTGGGAATGACCTTATAAAAAGTCTGGATGGCATATAAACATGAAGGTGTATCCCAAGAAGATTTCAACGGTAGGAGGCTCTTTCCCTGATTTTCCCTCTCGTATGGGCCACCTTGAGCATTGGATCCACCTAATTTGTGATATTCTGTCCTAAAATGATCTGAAAAAACGGATGAACGGTGTGGATTTCTCAAAAAATTTACGGGGTACCCACCTAACATCCTTTCGCAGAAACTTCCTGCGAGTTTCGCAGGAAATCCACGTTCGGATAAATGCACGGTACGGAGAGTGTGGAACCGCCGCCTCACACCATTCACGTGGCAGAGCGACTGCGAACGGTACCCTCGCATTGGAAGGACTGCCATTGGAAAGTCCCTTCATCCAGTCTTGGGTAAACTTGATATTTGTATTTTTACCTTCAACCAGTTTAGTATGATCTTTTGAATAATATGAACGGAAAATAAACATCACATGGCCCTTATAAAGATTCCAACGGTGGGTGTCACTATTCCTGTTGATTCCTGTAGTATGATCCAAATGAGCATTAGACCATGAAAAATATATGCATGGTGTGGATAAAACCTATATATTATATATTATGGTGCCCAATAGAGGGGGCAAGACCCAATATCCTTCCCATGAATGAGGACGTCATTCCCATTTATTTTTTTCTTTCTTGGGATCTGATTTTGGTACTGGTTATTGCCCTGGAGTTATTAATTAAAATGGCCCTCAATAATGATGTAATAAAGCAGTTTGCATTAAATTTTGAATTCATATGTTTTTTAATCATATGAGCTTTTTTAAAACTTTTTTAAGGATAAAAATGTTTTTCTATTGGCCGTCCCCTCGTTACCTTTAGCTTGTCTTGAAAGTCGAAAGTACCTTTTGAAAATATGGTATAAGTATCATTGGTACTTTTGAAAATATAGTATAAGTACCATTAAATCAATGATTGGAGCTACTCCTTAATTGATACGATCTGTTCACTTTGATCAGACAATCATAAACTCACAATGCGGTCATTTTAAAAATAAAATAGAAATTATTTATGACCCATAATTGCATTAACATTATGAGTTAATTTCGAACTATTTCCTTTAGTATAGTCTATCCGTCATAAGTTTTGCCATCAAATTTGGACAGATGTCATGAAATTAAAATCCTTTTAATTCGAATGGCTTAGAGCTTGTACAATATTATCTAGTGGGCCTTACATAAAATGTTGGATGAGTTCAATAGCTGGGTTCCTTGAGCAGGAAAGGTCATTTGGCCTTTTCTTCTTAATTTTTTTTTCGTGAGAGGAGATTATGTTGTGCATTAAGACTATTGCCACCTCCATGGGACTCAGTCTGGGGAGCTTCCGGTGTGCATCTGACATCATTTCCTCCATGCCAACAAACTTTTAAGTATTTTTTAAAAAAGAATCTTTATCACCCAAAAACGGATATAACTCCCTTATTACATGCTCGATTTGGGTGATCTTGTACTCATTGGAAAATTAATTTGATATAAACTTTTAAATAGATTTGAAATTACCTCATTTAGAAACTATTTGATTATCGAAAAGTGGGCCCTAAGTTAATATAGTTCGCCAATACTTACTGTGCATATCCCAAAACAGTTATAATGCCCTCGTTATATGTCCGATTTGGGCAATATTATACTCATTGGAAATATAATTTGATGGAATTAGAATTACCTCATTTGGACATTATTTGATTGCCCAAAAGTAAGTTCAAAGTTACTATGGTTCGTCAATACTCACTATAAATCGAAGATCCCACCAAAATGATCATAACTCTCTCGTTATATATTTGATTTGGGTGATCTTACACTTGTTGGAAAGGTAATTTTATTGCCCCAAAATGAGCCCCAATTTCATTTATTTGAATACCTCATTCGCTATTAAATGCCATGATGAACTTTTGGCAATCAAATAATGTCCAAATGAGGTAATACCAAAATCATTTGAAATTTTATCAAATCATATTTCAAACAAGTATAAGTTCACCTAAATCGAACATGTAACATGGGAGTTATGATCGTTTTTGTATGATCTATGATCCACGATAAGTATTGATAAATCATAATAACTTTGGGCCCACTTTTGAGCAATAAAATGGTTTACAAATGAGGTAATTCTAAAGTCATTTGAAATTCATTAAATCACTTTTTAAATGAAGTATAATATCACTCAAATCAAACATGTAATGAGAGAGTTTTGTCTATTTTCATTAGATCAATGATCCACAGTGAGTATCAACAATCCACAATGAGTATTGGTGAATCGCCATAACTTTGAGCCCAATTTTGGGTATTCAAATGGTCTCCAAATGATGTGATATAAAATTCTTAAGAAAGTTCATCAAATTTTCTTTTCAACGAGTATAAGATCATCCAAATCGAATATATAATCAGGGAGTTATGACCATTTTTAAGGACCGACGACCTACAATGAGTATTGACGATTCACGGTAAGTACCAGTGAACCACAATAATTTTGTGTCCACTTTTAGGCAATCAAATGGTATTCAAATAAGTTTATTATAAAGGCATTTGAAAATTCATTAAATTACTTTTAAAAAGAATATAAAATCACCTAAATCAGATATGTGGGAGTTATGACTATTTTCATAGGACTGACAATCCATAGTGAATACTGACAATGCACGGTTAGTATCGGCGAACCATATTAACTTTATAAATTTTGGGCAAATAAATGGTGTTCAAATGAGGTGATTTTAAAACTATTTAAAATATCATCAAATTACATTTCTAACAAGTATAAGATCACCCAAATTAAACATGTAACAGAGGAGTTATAACTGTTTTTGTGGAATCTCTAACCCACAAAAAGTTAGGATCGTTCATCTACTTCAACATTCATCCATTATAACATTAATTCATTTAAAAATTTATCGATTATAAAATTCATCCATTTCACATGCTCCCACAATTCATACCTATAAATAAATAAAGTAATTATTACAAAAGAAACTATCACACCGTTCTCTCATTCATAAACTCCTATCATTGATTTTTTTAAAAAATAAAAATAAAGAAACATAAAAGCTATTATTATCCTAACAAAACTTAAGTATGGTCGTCATAGCTTCTACATCGGATAATGTGGCTAGAAATCTTTTAAAGAAAAAAAACACTCGAAATCTATTCATCTTGTGTGAGGCTCACATGAAAGGGGTTTTAATTTCATGTTGTTTACTTAAGTTTAAATGCAAAAGGTTCTAATTTTTTTTAAGAAATGATCTTATCATGTGTTTACATTTATTCACTTAAAGTGAACCGATTAGATTAGCTGATGTATAATCCAATTATTAATTTAATGAGGCCCATACACTATTCTCAGAAGATCTTCTCAACTTACGTACAAAAAAAAAAAAAAAACCACCATAGTACACATAACCGACTAATAAAAAAGATTTTTACCCTAAAGATAATTAAATAATGCTCAACGAACTAAAAACGTATAAATTAAAAATCTAGTATCTGTACCCATATTACCTTATAATTTAAGGCTATTTTAATTAAAAACTTGCGCCGTGAACTCCACCATAATGCCTTTGTTTTATCCATGTCATCCATCCAGGTTATCAGCTCATTTTAGGGTACTAGCGGCAGATCCAAATCTCAGATGGACCAGACCGCAACAAACAGTGGTGATTGTTCCGGTCATACCATGAAATGAACTGAAAAAGAAAAAAAGAAAGAAAGAAAAAAAAAAAAAAGATTGAGGGCTTGGATAAAGTACATACATCATGGTGGTGAGGCCCACAACACCAACCAGTACCGACATTTCAGTGCCTAGTTTTGGTACGGTAGGGGTCACTATCGAATTCCAGAGTCCCCTTTTTTGTTTCCAGCCATAATTTGAAGGACACCGATCTGAATCCCTCAATGGTGGAATCGAAGTGATTTTAAAACCGTGGGCCATACCCAATAGGTTTTTCTACATGGACGGTCTGGATTCACACATATTCATGTCACACTTACGTTAGATGGATCGATCTACCATGATCTCGTTCCAGCGTCTCTACCGTATCAGTCCAGTGCTTAGTACTAGAGGGAGGCGAGTTCGTGTAACCCAATATGATGTCTGTGTAACATCCACTCCGCCTATCAGTGAGCTAATGTTTGGATGTTAGCCCATAAAAGAAGTAGATCTAAAACTTAAGGACGTCACCCCACAATAAATAGCAAGGATTGAACGTTCACCGTTGAAAGCTTCCTCCGGCCCTACAGAACTTTTTGATCAGGCCGACATAAGTGTTTTCGCTTCATCCTAGTGGATTCCACCTTATGAACAGATTGGATATCACATCACGGTGGGCCACAGGAAGGTTTCAATGGTGTGTGTTTCCATAGCCTGTTTCTGTGGTGTGGCCCACCTGAGTTTTGAATGTGGTCCGCTGGATAGTTAGATCTGTCTTATTTTTCATCTTACGCCTTAAGATGAGCTCGTTAAATAGATGGACGGTTTGGATATAACACATAACTCATAATCAGAGCCACAGAACTTGCTGACGTAAATACAGTAGCTATATAGCTGGTGTAAGGTACACCAGCCAATCCGCTTCCGTGGCTCAGCACGCAATCCGCTTCCCGATTATGGATCCCTCTATTATTATTATTTATTTATTTCTGTGGGTCGGACTCGACGAGCTCCTTGAGATGGTGTCACAGATCTTGAAGGACAGCATATGTGCTACAAATCCGAACCATTCATCAGGCAGCTTACCCTGAAAGTTTGCCATGGACGAAAATTAATGTTGATCGCCTGATCACATAGAAAAACTAAAAACAACTACAACAGTCCAAACGTACGTTTCTGTATTACTTGATGAGTGTACTGCCCTGATTATTTGTATACGATGTATTCACAGTGCCTAATCCTTATGAATGGCTTCGATCTCTGACACGTGGGCTGTACGGTTACATCTCTTACATGTGTACGGAACCTTACATATTTTATTTGACTAAAGAAAAATCAGGAAGTAGCTAGCTGTGCATGGATTGCGACACCGTCAGATTCCTAGAAACTCTTGGCATCTAGAGGACCGAGAAATTCTCATATTTCGAACTTTCCGTGCTTCCGTGGAGAAGTTGCAAGGATGTAGATATTTTGGGCACGGATCGATATCTACGACTGGACCAACTGCTAATAAAACAAAGAAAATGGAAAAAAAATAAGATAATGAGAAATTCTGTTCCCACTTACAAAGAACGTCCACTCAGCACTTGCAGTCGTGCTGTTTGTAGTTTAGGGCACGTTCAAAGGCATACTTTGGGGAAGCGAATGAGGGGCCTACCTTTATGTTTGTATTTTACATCCATGCCTTTTATCGGTTTTTCCAGCTTATTTCAATGCATGAGCCAAAAGATGAGGCAGATCCGATACTCAATTAGACCACACTGTAGGAAACTATGGTGATTGAAACCAAAGTTTTGGATCAAACTAATATTTGGGTCTTCGCTTCATTGATGTCTGTGTGTCCTTGTCAACAGTTTCGATGGCAAATAAATATCACGGTGGATCTTAGGAAGGTTTCATATGTCATTATCTTGGATGTTTCCATGGTGTGGTCCAATTGAGCATTAGATCTGTTTCAGTTTTTAGTTCATATCAAAACAGAGGGAGAGTATGGATATAAAGAATATATATTGAGGTGGGCTCTATAATGCCTTCCACCATTGGGACATGGATATTGGGAATCCAATTAGTTTATTTTGAACTACACCCTTGTTAGTACAGTTATAATATGACATAATTTGATTAGACAACATGTCATTATTAGTGATGATATTTTGATTGAACATACTCTGAATGAGCTTCATCTCTTACAAAGGCCTGTTATCTAATAAAATCCCTCCAGTCGATGCCCGTACGGTGTTGGTGTAAGCAAGTTGAGTACGTAATCCATATCCATTTATTTTGCATTTATAGTGTTGAGCTTTGTTATTACCATACAGGTGTACAAGACAATGAATGCACACACGAGCTCATATGTCAGTGTTGTAGACAAGTTAATACTAAGAATAGATAGTAACTGTTTGAATTAGATCCAACCAGATTTGGCAAGCCCGCAATCCACATACTCTAAGGTTTAGATGCAGAATAGTCGTTGGATTTGCTGTGCGTTAGATATGGAGGATCGATGAAGAAGATAACATATTTATTTGTTGTGCATTGGATACGGAGGATTGATGAAGAAGATAACATATCTGTTTGTGTCGCCATTGCTTGAACACGTCTTTAGAAAAGACACGATAGGGATGAGATTAAGCTAAATGCCTCACACTAATTGGTAATCCCATTTCATCTAAGATATTGTGTGTATCACTAGCACTCCCTTTACATGAAATTCTGAATGTATAACAACTTAGTGGAGCGCATTGGTGCACCCAATCACACTATCCAACCTTTAGGTTAATCTAGACCGGTGATCAATAAAGCCCACTTATAGGATTCTTATACATACATGAGGCTGAATTTGATGTAGATCGGGTCGCGGACAATTACATGGCAAAGATGGATCAGAAAAGGCCTGGTCGGCGACAGAAGTGATCTGGACCATCAGACCTTCAATCAGGCGTATCTCACAATTCGGGATGAGTTAGCCGACGTAAAATATATGATTTTGGGGTAGAACGAGCTACTTTAGCCAACCAACCTAGCTTTGCCGTGTTGCGACACTCGGAATTGCGAAAAACCCCTGATTCGACGGTCGTTTCCCTGTTTCAATTTCGTTTTTACTATAAATAGTAAGTTGTAGTTTGACTATAACTCTTCATCCGTCGGGCTTTAGGAGTTGTGCCTAATGTGAAAAGAGTTTAGAATAATTAGGGGAACGGTTTGGTGAAGCCAAATATGACACTTACTATTTTTGGCCGAAAACCTTGCGCACTAGTAGACATCACGACCATCTATAAATAGTAAGTTTATAAGTCGCGAATTCTAGGAGTTTTAGTTGTATTTTGATTATGATTTCTTTTCCATTGCTTATTACCCTTATTTAAAGGGTTGTGAACTCGTTTTTATGCATTCATTAATCTATTTCGAATTTATTTAGAATTTATTTATATTTTCTGCTCTCTTTTCTCGTGGATTCGAGAAAGTCTTTGTGAGGAGTCCAAAGAAGTTCCATGGATTCGGAATAGTTATCCTTTTGAGGAAGACGGTGCTCGACCTCACGTCCTCTCCTGCGTCAGAATTCGAGACCAACAAGAATGATGATGCAATATTCGACGTTGCAATTCAATTTGATGAAGATTTAAAGGGAAAAAAAGTTACAAGTTGCTGAATGTGGACTTTTCGTTAGAAAGTGAGACAGAAACAAGGAGCAGTAACTGATGAGACAATCCTAACCATTCGATCAGTTGCGTACAAGTGGATACCAAAACACTTGATTCACATACAATGAGAAAAGAGTGATTGATAGGATGGTTGGGGTTGTCCTTGCAAGGCAATTTCTGATTAGTGTCCAATCAATGGTGGAACCCACCAGATGAGCGTTCCGGATCTCATCCATTAATGCCATCCGTGCAGGATTTTCAATGCATTTCCTGATCTTGTCCTCTTCAATCAAGTAGAATCGTCCTTTGGTGTATTGATCACGAGTTTTACTACGCTGGAAACAAGATACTTAGTAGGCTCGAATACATTCCCACATATTATAATCAGATACCTCGTAGCCGTAGCCATTGTATTGGAGTTTTTTTTTTTAATTTAATTTTATTTATTTATTTATTTATTTTTAAATTACTTATATCCAAACCGTTTATTTGATAGAGCTCTACTTGGACGGAGGATGCACAGAAAATACTCTTGGATTGAATATTTCACCCCTTATAATGCAAAGGCTATGGTCAACATTCATGTTCAAAGATTAAAGCCAAATTTTCAAAGCGTTGAAATAATTCAGTTCGTAGCTTTTATTTGTTGGCTGTCCACCGTACAAAAGTGATACTTCATAAAAGGTTTGGATCATTTGAAGGTGACCCAGATTCAGAGGCTAAAGTCGGCCCATCATATTGCAATACCTTAGGGTATATTCAAGCAAACCTCTACTTGTATGGCATGAGACAAGTTAAGGTTCAGTGATCTAGACTGTTGATCTAATGGGCCCCACTGTAGATGAAAAGAACTCCAAACTCATTCAAAGCAAAACGGCCTAACCCTTTGATTGGTGGCCTACAACTACACGGCTATGGGTTGCAAAATACTTTTAAAATAAAATAAAATCACATAGTCGATAAGAAACAAAGCCAGCAATTGGATGACTAGGATCCATCCAGAGTGGGGCCCAGTTGTACAAACTCTTGAGGAACAAGGGTCGTTGAAAAAATAGAGTTGACCATTTGTTCCAAGAAGATCTCATGACTCAATCTATGCACGTTGTCAAACATAGAGACCATCCACGATCGTATCAGTGAGATGAGATGATCCCTCTACAATCTTCCATTTCCAAGCACGTTGTTAGACCTACGGCACCTCCCTTCTTTTCTCAGTAATGAATAGAAGAAAGGGAGGATGACCCAGATTTGTGTAAGTGCCATCCAACCTGTCCATTAGATGTGTCCCTTCCAAAATCCAGCTGCTCCATGAATCAGGTTGGGACACCTGAAAGGGAGCAACGAGACACATTGGGTAGCGACGCTCACCAGAGAAACTTCCATGTGGAATGTGGGGTCCATCATATTGTGTATATGTCATCCAATCTAGTAATCAGGCGGGCCCATCAAGATGATCCTTGACTAAACTTCGGTGGGCCATAATGTGTGAATATATAGGTTTCAGCATGATTGTATATATATTGCTACTAGGTACGTTCCGGCTAAGTTTTTTATGAAGACGATTATTGTACAAGTAAGAGTTCAAATAAGGTAAGAATTTATATTTTACTAGAGTAATAAGATTACAACTATAAGTTTACAACATTCAATAGTTAAGATAAAAATATATTTGTAAATTTTAAATTGTGTAATTTATGTTTTTATAAGTTATGTAAATCTCTCTCTCTTTCTTCGACTACAAGAGTAACACTAACTCCCTCTCCTTCTCTTTATCTTTTCTTTCTCTCTCTTTCTACTACTACTAGTGTAAATGTGTAAGTAACTCTCTCTCTCTCTCTTATCTTTATTCTATATTCTCTCTTTAATCTCTATTTCTCACACTCTCTCCCTCTCCTATCTCTTTAATATTTACTCTTTACTTTAGTTTTTAGTTTTTACAAGTTTACTACCATCAGGTGGTCGCGGGGTCAACATGCAATTTACATTCCTTCTTTAAACATGCTTTGTGTGGGCCTCATCTCTCGCATAAGTACGTACCCGAATCAAATCCTAATATGACCGAACACCACCAACGTATGTGGTTTCAGAGTCACCACCGTCTGCTTCAAAATTACCAAACCTACAAACGCATGTGATCATTTCCCTTTGGGTAAACTTAGGGATGCGACTAGGCCACAAAGAAGCATGTCCAGGGCCGGTCCATTTTCTAAAGGACCTTAGTCCTGGCCCAGCCCAGGCTTCAAGGTATCAACCTCGACTGGAGCGAGCCTAACTCACAGCTAGAGGTGTGCAAGATGGACCGATCCGGCGGATCCGACCCGATCTGCCCCGATTCGAACAGAACCGATGGCTTGGATCGGGTAGGATCGAGTAGGACCAAGCAGATCCGAACGTTATTCGGATCGAAATCGAGTGAGTGGTAAATCCGACCGAACCGACCCGAAATCCGATCTGTTTGGATCCGACCCGGACCAATCCGATTCGATCCTGTTTGATTTAACGGTGAAAATCAATGCTTCTACTTTTTCCTATGGTATAGTCCACTTACGCTTTGGATATGCATCAATTTTGAGTTCAACGACTAAAATGATCTGAAAAATTAAATGGACGGCGTCGATAAACCACATGCATTCACGGTGGCCCCACCAGAGTTTACACAGATACGTGCATGTAAACCACGCAACACTTACGTGCTGTGCACGTTTGTGAGACAGACAGTCAAGGTTGAGTAGCGAGACTTGCTGCTGAACAGTGAAGTTACGTCAACAAATTTCGTGGGCCCCCACTATAATGTATGTTTTATATCCACACCTTCCATCCATGTGGAGAGATCATCTTAGGACAATACGCAAAGAACGGGTTAAATCCAAAGCTCCAGTGAACCCCAGAACAGAAAAAAGTGGGACAGTGACGCCCACCATTAAAAATATTTAAAGGCCACGAAAGTTTTACATCAGGATTATATTTGTGTTTTCTCTTATTTCATGTCTTTTTTAACTTTTGAGCAGGTTGGATTTCAAATAAACATTATGGTGGGCCTTAGGATAGTTTCAACGGTGGGAATCACTTTCCTAGTTGTTTTCTTTAGTGTGGTCCACTACAAACTTTTATTTACCTCGTTCTCCGATTCATTCTCTAAAATGATATCTACAAATGGATGAACGGTATGAATTATAACACATTTATCATAGTGGAGCCCACGGAACTTGGTGATGCACGCCATCTCAACCCGTCACCGACTCACCATTAGCATCATCATTATACAGCTGTAACGCCTAGGCATTTCTTGCCCAGCACGTTAAGACGTGTCGTGCAAAGAGGGGTATAGGCAGGTCTCGAGCTCCGAATGGTACGAACGGTACGAACGGCTCAAATGAAATCAAAGTTACATGGACCCCACAGTTATGTATTTAGTATATCCACAACGTTCATCCATATTTGGAGATCATTTTGGAGCATTAAAAAAAAAATAAAAAAAATCATATCCAACGATCAACTAGACCACATCACAAAGAGCAGTGAGAATAATGATTTCGTTAAAAAATTCGTAGGGCCCACCATAATGTTTATTTTCCATCTAATCTGTTATTAAGGCTAAAAATATATGGATGAAGAGGAAAAATAAATTTCATATTACTCCGAAACTTCCATGATCTCTAAAAGGATTTCAATGGTAAATGTTCAATTCCCCACTATTTTTTGTAGTGTGGGCCAACTGATCTTTATATCTGTCTTATTTTTTGGCTCAAGCCTTAAGACGAGCTTTACAAATGAATAGACGGTTTAGATATAACACATACATCATAGTTTGACCACAAATCTAATCCTATTCGAATCATATCTGACTCGGTTTTTCTGCCCGAGTCGGAATCGGTTCGGGTGAGGACAATTGTACAGTGAATCTGTTCGATTTAGGTGTCCCGAACTCGAACCCCGAATCCGATCGGGTTCGGATTAACTCATTCAGATTTTGGGTAGGATCGGGTGGGACCCAATCCGATCCAACTCGGTCCGATGCCCAGCTCTACTCACAGCCTTCTATGTAGGGTCCAAGCCCAATTCATAAAAAGGTTTTGCGGGTCTGGATCTTGGACCGCATCAATCATGTCTCAACTTAAAGTTTCCCTTGCCTGATAGCAGGCTAGTCAACTCATCAGGTGGGCCACACTTGTATGTTGATCAAGGATCACTAGAGATTTGTTTAAGTACCAAACATTTTGGTAGATGTCTGGCCACCTGATGAGTCAAACAGCTTGATTAATCGGCCAAGGAATATTCTACACATGTATTTTGATCACGTATCCTTGGAGATTTATTCAACTAGCCATCTTATGCATGGCCCACCTGATCTATACGACAGCAGAAGAATGTTTTGATCCTATTGTAACACGAATGCATCAAACATGATAAGCTCTAATCACAAGATTTGCATTTTCGTATTAAAAGAATAACTCAAATGACAAAATGTAATCTAGTCCGTTGATCAGAGGTAGAAAGACAATCACAAAAAATAAACAAAAGGGTGACGTGGATTGAACGGCTACAAACGCATGATAGAAGAAGAACATACAAATCACGGAAAGTATGAATATTTATAGTTGAATTAGCTGTTGCACATTCATGGGATCTGTGCTCTGTAATTTTCCTTGATATGCTTGTTGGGCTACAATCGCATTGAAAGCGTCCGTTGGGTGATATGGATCCCAGAACACAAACTGGGACCGATCTTGGCATTCAAATGGCAGCAATGGCAAGCACAATATCTGACCCTTGGATCGTCCTCCACCGCAGCATGCTTTGTGTGCGTACTTGAAACCTGGTCAGAAATTCATAAATTAATATCCATGTATCCGCTTGTGTTGCAGGAAAAATTTACCGGTGGAGATTAAAAGGGACTCCAATTAGCTCCGAGTGGAACATAATAATAATAATAATAATAATAATAATAAAAAGAAGTGGGACCCATGACTTGGTGGTTCATGCTACTCATCTACCTGGGCCCCATCGGTTTTGGGTGATACTCCAAATATCTCCTAGATTGAAGATTATAACTCTTCAAAGGCAAGGTACCAAAGAGTTAAAAGCTTCTCATCTAGGGGCTTTACTCATGCATCCGTACGTGGTAGACTCACAAAAGTTTCAACACTAAGGTCATAGCTAGGTTGGAGTACCCATGTAGGGAAATCCTACTGTGGTGTGAGTGCATGTGTTTAAAGAAAAAGTTAGGATTATTAAGTTGTATTAATATCTCATCTTTTGGAACCAATTAAGGGGGCGTTTGAATAGTAAGCTATTTATGCTTCTAAGTAGCTTATCTTGGTTTCTTGTTATTTAGCTGAAGTGATTAAATACATGTAAAAAAGTCGCTTATAATTGATCTTAAACCAAACTTATCTCAAATTAGTTACTTATCCACGATTGTAAGCAGACAAAGTAACTTATTTGATGGTATCAAAACCCACCTTAAAGTCGGTTCTAATCAAGTTTCGTTTGTATGCGGGTTTACCACAGTATTTGCACGACATCTCACCCATCTAATAAGTCCTATTAGGAAAGAGGATGTTTTGAAAGTATAGGCTGATCTAAGTCTTAGGTAAGGCAAACCATAAAAAATCATAAACAATCACCCAAAAATTCTTCATATTAAAATTGGGTGTCCCATTTTCATGGTTGGATCCATCTGATTTTTGAGACATACTATTTTTATAACGGTATAACCATATTAGACAGGCAAGATGTCTTACAAACACCATGGTAGGCCCTCATGTAAACTAGTTGGACGTGTAACTAATGTAAGAGCATTTTTCAAAGACACATTCACACAGACCTAACCTGACTTATACCAAGTACATCACATGGACCTGACATGAACTTAATTACACCCCGTTTTCCAAAAGGTGAGATATAAACCTGACACGATTTCTTAGCCGATCTAATAAATGATATCCGTACCCCTTAAATCGGTTCAGGTCCATAAGTACATGTGGGTCCAGGTAACCATTGAAAGCCCACCAACTACTTCAAACTATGCATAAAACAAGTAAAATACATAATATATGTATATTTTGAAGGCCAGACCAGTTTCATTCTCCGAAGGAACGGAGTTGACTCAGACAGGTTAACTCGGTTCAGCAAACATTTAAAAACAAGCACCAGAGCTTGATCAGAAAGAAAGAGAGAGAGAGAGAGAGAGATACCGTAACGAGTTGGATTTCTGATAATTTCCAATGTTGGAGTGTATATATCCCAATAAAGAAAATGGGCGCCGGCGAGATTATCATTGAGTTCTCTAATAGCCATTTTCAGCTTCGCATTGAACTGCGACGATATTTCATTTGTCGTCTCAACACATGCACTTAAATTTTTGCTTGAGGATCCTATTTGACTTGGGATGCAACCAAGAGGTCCAAGTCCTGCAACTAAAAATTTCCGTCCACCTAATTCATAAAGACTCTGCAACAATAACAGCAACAACAACAAAAATTACTTAGTAAAATAAAGATAATGCCGTAAATTTTTAGAAAGATGTATTACTCAATGCGCCCGTCAAGAGATTGTACGGTACAGTTCAGACTTTCAGTTTTATACAAGTGGGCCCAATTCGATTAAGATCGAATGGTCATGATCAGAAGCTGTTCCACTTTCACATTTTATGAGCTGGTGGGATTGATTGTGGATCACTGATCATCATGGTCTGATTTTGATTGGGATGTTGATAGGTCGTGGCCCACTTACCTTGAGCTGTCTGGTGAATTGTTGGATGACTGATTCATGAAAAGCATTAATGGTGTATTTCAGTGGTTTGGTAGATAATGGAAATAAGTAGTTGTTGAGGTAGTCATTGCTTCCAGTGCAAACAAAGAAGAGAGATTTCCCAAGAAAATCCTCAACCCCTCCACCATTGATGCTTCTCATCTCTGACCTCAATTTCTCAAGAGTCTTTTGGTGATTCTGAATTTGTTCATCCATAGAGAATAAATCGCCCTGCCATACATATAAATGAATAAATACAAATTTCAGCCTGTCCACATTAGATCATGGATGAGTTTCAAGTGGGGCCCACTAAGAAATTTTAAGAAGGAATATCAGCTTTGATGAAGTGTAACGTGAAAGAAATCATACAAACAGTTTTCCGGTGTCGTTGAGGATTCCGGCAGCCGCAGATGCATAGTTCACTCCCTGTAGTATTTTTGAACCGATGGTACTTGGATCACTGAACCGTGGGATCAACGGCAAACCGAGCAGATTGCCTACATAAGCAATCAAACGAGATTGATGAATAGTGCGAAATAGTTGTGCCATGCAATTAGAGGCTTTGATCATGTTGGATGGTCCCATCATCGATCTGGACGGTCCATTCATTTCAGCTGATCCTTGGCAGTTAGATGATGCGAGAATCATACCTATCAGATGATCCTAATTAACCATCTGATGGCAAAAGAAACACCTTAGTCAGATAATGGTTAACATCCACAGAAGGCTTGGATTGAATGATTTGACTCTCCTACATATTCATAAGCATATATTACATCTAGTTGTATAAGATCATTTCTAAATTGACCACCTACAACCGGTTGTAGGTTAACCCCAACCGGTATCCCTTCATTTAGAAGCATTTTGCTGTTGAAGGAACGTGCAATATTATTGGAAGTCAAAATTCTGAAGGTAGAAAAAAAAAAGGTTTGTAGCTGCACGTGCGTTGATCAGGACGGTTGTTCTGATGGGCCACCACATGGATAAATCATACCACAAAAATCAAGGGGATCGGACTTTTGGATCCATCTGATCAGTGGCCTGCAAAAGAAACAGTTAGAGCAGCAGTTCACATTCAAACTGCAAAACTCACGATGGCCCACTAGATCAACGATCCAATCATCATTATCTGCATATTGGGTCACCATGCAAATAGAATTCAAATTCAGAATTCTCAAAATTCAAATTGTGGGCCCTACTGCGGATGTACCATAGAATAACAATCACACAGATTGAACAAGCATAGCCAATTTAGACAACTGACAATTTTCTTAATGGGATTTAGGATCCTCCAACCACATGATTCTTGAATCCTCTCCATCCACAGCAGGGCCCACAATACGAATGGTCCGGATTGGTGGGCCACATTGCTTCATGTGAATTCCAATCTGCACCAACACAGCTGATCTTTTCAAATTAAAAAAAAAAAAAAAAAAAAAAAAAAAAAAAAACAAACAGGTGTAATTACTAATTACCAATACCTAAATGGTCAGCAACCGTGCCACCATTGCAGAACCTTCCCGTCACGCCGGCCGGGAAATCGATCCCGTTCGGATAAAAATTTGCCTTTGCCAGTGTCTTCAGGTTATTGTTATTACCTGGATCGATCAACGAATCTCCAAACACGAACATGGCTGGAACCTGACTGGCCGCGTGAGCGTTCCCGGCTGCTAGAGCCAATGAAATTGCCAAAATCAACATGACAAACGTCATGTTATGGCGATATTAATAGACTAAAGAAACAGTAGTGTGGAGATGAAATGAGACACAATGGAAGGAATGCAGTGGAAGGAGACATTTATAGAATGTTAGGAGAAGATGTGAGATACTCTTTTATGGTGTGTATGTCCACATTGAGATCTAAGCTGCACTTGGGAAACCAGAAACAAACGCATGCAAATAACGTTATCCAATGAGGATTGAAGTCAACGAGAAATGAGAGTTACAGTCTCCTCTATCGTTCACTGTTTCATGAAAAAGAAGAAATAGAATTACAGCCATCTATCGTTCACCGTTTGAAAAAGATATAACCCTTGCGTTCTTCGGCTATAGTACCTGAGCTGGGTCAGCTTTTTACTCAGTTTGTTTCACTGATTACCATGATAATATAATGCATCATTACTTCTTACCATTGGGTGGATATTACCCATTGTACGTAATCTTAGCAGAGGTATGTTGACATGGCATAGTCTCGTGGACCTTACTATGATGTATGTGTTATATATATATATATATATATATATATATATATATATAATATATATATATATATATATATATATATATATATCCACACCGTTTATCCATCTTGTGTGATCATTTTATGAAATGAGATTTTTAAAAATGAGGTATATTCAGAAAAGAAATGGACGCACACCACAGATAACCAGCAGTGTGGCTGTCATTGAAAACTTCTTGAGGTCCACAATAGTGTTGGATTTTCCTTATCACGCCCTAAAATAATATTATAAATTAGATGAATATAACAAATGTTGAAAAAATTACATTTAAATGTATCTAAGTAGTTAAATTATGTATTTTACATGATGGGAGAGTACTGTGTACAGTAATAATTCTCCCTTGCTTCCCCATGCTGTAATAGTAATCTTTACTTTTACTACACATCCCAACATTACCATTACAAACAAGCCTTAAAGAAAATATGCAATGATTACAAATTATAACATTGACATTTAATTGGACATTTCCATGCTTCATTTTAGTAAAATTATAATAATGACATTTTTAAATTAATATCAAATCATTACTAAAATACTTTATGTTTAATTTAAAATTTTTAAGGTAATATCATGAAAGAGCAATGACGTACTACAAATTCTAAGTCATGGTACTCAAGGGTAATTGGTGGAACCAACATGCCATAATGCAAAGAAAAAGACTTAACATGCATGAAATCTAACTCATCTATCAGTTACATCAATATTTTTTTCTTCATTATTTTTGGGCTTTGATCCCAAAAATCAAACCATTCATCACTCAAGTGAGCCATCCAATAACCTAAAAATATCTATGTAAATATCTAATCTCACTTGTTGTGATCAACCTTTTATTCGTAATATTGTGACTTTTAGATAATTCTTTAATCCTAATGAGAAACTTTTGATGAATTGATTAGATTTCAAATAAACATGGTGGTGGGCCCAATACAAAAATAATAGTGGGCGTCCCATGCCAACTTTTTCCTAAGGTGTGCTTACTTTATTTTTGGATGCTCATAATTTCAGGGTTCTAAGGTGAAGATATTGCAGCATGCTTGATTGATAAGGTGACTTTAGCCATTTGGATTCAAGATTCTAACTAAACAAGTGCAATGATTATAAATTTCTTTACCATGTTTTCCTTTAAAGGATCATATTTGGTTTGGCGATGGTAAAATCATAATGATAGCATGCTTACTTTTTCTTAAATTTGGCCCATCCATTAAGTACATCGATCTTTCTTCTACTTTGATCCCAAAAATCAAACTGTTCATCACTCAAGTGAGCCATCTAATAACCTAAAAACATATATATAAACATCCATGCTCACATGTTGTGATCACCCTTCTTCCTAATATTGTGAGTTTTAGGTAATTCTTTAATCCTAAGGAGGAACTTTTGATGATTGAATTGGATTTCAAATAAACATGTTGGTGGGCCCAATACAAAAATAATAATGTGCGTCCCATGCCAACTTTTTCCCAAGATGTGCTTACCTGATTTTTGGATACTCATAATTTCAGAGTTCTAAGGTGAAGATAACGCAGCAATTGCGATAGAGAGGGTGGATTTGTCTGTTTGAATTCAAGATTTTAACTGCATGAATAAGTACAATGATTACAAATTTTTTTACCACATTTGCATATGAAGGATCCTATTTGATTTAGAGATGGCAAAATCATAATCAGAACATATTTACTTTCTCTTACTGAGGTAATTGGCGAAATAAATGGCATAATGCAAAGGAAATTAAAGATTTAACATGTATGAAATCTAGCCTGTCTATCAGGTACATTAATCTTTCTTTGGCTTTGATGCCAAAAATCAAACTATTTATCATTCAAGTGAGCCATCCAATAACCTAATTAAAAATATCTATGCTCATATGTTGTGATCAATCTTTTGTTAATAATATTATGACTTTTAGGTAATTCTTTAATCCTGAAGAGAAACTTTTGATGCATGTACTGAATTTTTAAAAAAAAACATGATGGTGGGCCCAATACAAAATTGTTGGTGGGCTTCTCATGCCAACTCTTTCTTAAGATGTGCTTACCTCATTTATGGATGCTCATAATTTCAAGGTTCTAACTCAGTGTCCAAGTTGTGCTAGCACGGCTCTTTTAAAATTGGTGTTGACGCATCAAACCTACACATAGGATATTTGCATGGAAATACAAACGGTCCAAATTGATAGCCCAACTATGGATAGAGTATAAGCTAAAAATTGCAGCAAAAAGATGGTATTAATTCACCAATTTATCCTTAATTGTCCATTTAATAGCCATTAATTAATTAGATGGTTTTGATTTATTGATTGGTGTGATTTTAGATATATGCTTCAAATACAAGGTGACAACTAATTTGGAAGGTCTGGATAGGTGGACTTCATTGACAAATCTAAGAAGGATTAGGCACCACCGTTTTTAAAATGGTGTAAAACTAATACAAGAGCCTAGTCCAGAGTAATGATGAGCGTTCATTTAAAGTTCGCTGTATTGGTCAATACCAAGTGGGCCCTACCTTGATCATATTTCATGTCGACGGGAATGGGAGAGACTGACGAATAGTTTCGCCGCAGTTTTAAAATGTTACTGACTCAATCATTAATTACACGTCCCACTGTTTTGCTCAAAATTCGTGTTTTGGTGTGTGTTGTGCCAGGCTTGCTAGAGATTTTACAGCTATAGACTCTTGATAGATGAGATCGATATAGAGATAGGTGATTGTATATGACTAAGAACTAAGTACTTTGTATATTTTATATTGTTGAGGCTACTGTGATATGTGTCTTGTCATCTATCAATTTTACAATCTCATTTTAGGGCATAAGTCCAAAATTGAATTATTTACCAAGCCCAAGTGAATTACACAGCATGATACAACGTGAGCTGAATATATAGGGTTGAGAACTTACTAGGAGCCACAAAAGTTTTGAATCAAGCTGATATTTGTGTTTTCCTTTTATTCATGTCTATGTGATTTTATAAATAGAATAGATGACAAATAAACATTACCGCAGGGTAGGAATATTTTCACGGTGGATGTCAATATCCCAATGTTTCCTATGATGTGGTCTACTTGAGCTTTGGATATGCTGGTTAATGCCTAAAATGAGCTTGAGAAACAGATAGACAGCATAGATGAAACACATACATCTACGGTGGGCCCACATATTTACTCGGGTAGCGTACGGAGTGAACTCTGTAGGGGCCACTGTGGATGCACGTGTCTTATCCACGCCGCCCATTCGCTTCCCACTTAGAGCAGCATATGGGCCTTAGCTGGATCCCATATCAAGTCAAAGGAAATGGGAAAAACTGACCAATAGTGTCGGCGCGGTTTTAAAATGTCACCGACTCAACCGTTTACATGTACCGAAATCCACGCCGTTCCAATTGTGGGAGCTGTGGTGTATGGTAAGGGCCTGAAGATCATTGATGGATGATCCGAACCATAGGATTCGCGTTGTCGAAAATTACTGGCAGTTCCAATTGAATGTTCAGATTCAGATTGTTTTGATTGTCCAATCTTTGTGATTTTTATGCTTTCCTATATTCACAATCTGGTCCACTACTTGAACGGTGCGGATAGTTGTATATGTACGGCACATGCAAGGTGGTGGACTCTCACCCTCGTCTACCCCAATGCTAATACCCGTATACCCCAGTTCTCATCGAGACTCTTTTATCTTGTTCGATATACCCCAGTTCTCATCGAGACTCTTTTATCTTGTTCGAACGGCAATAGCGTCCACACAATTCGTGACTCGCGAACCAAAACGCGAGCCTAACTCGCGTCGGTACGAGGGGCGAGGTAACTATCGCTAACCCAGTGACACGTGGGTTACTTGCACGTGCTCCAGTGCTAGTTTAGCGAAATTTAAATTTTAAAATATTAAATTTTTAAAAAAAGAAAAAAAAGTTGACTCTTCAAACATACGCATGGCATAACTGTCCATCATCCAGACCGTCCAAATCTCTAACCCAATTGTGAATTAGCATGACCATCCAGAAGTCAATATTAACCATGTGACTTTATTCCTTTAAATTTAGACGAATTTCAATTTTACGTTTTAACCATTCATTTGCTAGCTGCAAAATGGATGGTTAGGATTGAGCCACGTCCACGCCTACAATGGCGTACAATTGCGCAGTTCTTAGAAAACGAAATGAAGAACGGATTGCATGTGCCTCGAGGCACAGAGTTATAGCTGTGTCCGGGGATGTGTGAGGGCCACAGATATCTGGGTGACAAATCCACTCTGTCCATCTATTTTTTAAGACGACAATAGAGTAGTATTCTAAAATTCATGAAGATCCGAAACTCAGATGGGCTACCACAAATGAAACAGTGGAAACAAAAACGTCCACCGTTCATATGGTTGTTACCGTTCAGATAAACCGTAGGAACAAATATCGTCGGATACAAAACATCTATCACCCTCAGCCGTTCAATTCCCACTGTTTCATGTGATATGGCCCACATAAGTTTTGGATATGCCTACTTTTTATATTCCTATCCTATCGTGGTCTTTTAAAAAAAAAAAAATGAATGGAGTGGATTTATTACGAACATCTCTGCGGGCCCCACACAGCCCCGGGGTGACTAGCCCTGCAATAATGGGAAGCGGATTAGGTGTTACGCGGGTGACACCCGTGTGGGGCCTACCTTGATAAATTTATTGTATATCCATGCCGTCCATCTGTTTTTTCAGTATATTTTATATCATCATCCTAAAACTTAAGAAAATCCAAGGCTCAATTAGACCACACCACTAGAAAGAGTGGTGAATGACCATTAAAAACTTGTGGGACCCAAAAGTTTTGGATCAAGCCGATCTTTGTATTTTCCCTTCGTCCAGGTGTGATTATTATCATCATCGGTTTGGATGAAAATTAAAAAAAAGTAAGGTGGGCCCGAGGAAGTTTTTAACGGTGAACGTTCAATCACCACGGTTTCCTGTGGTGTGGTCCACGATCTGTGTAATTTTTGGAAGCATGACTTTAAATGAGCTAGATAAACGGATGGACGGCATGGATATACGAAAAATCATCAATGTGGGCCTCAGGGTCAGCGTAACACCTAATCCACTCCTGCAACAATGAGCTCTCTGACCCACCATCACGTCCTTATAAAATCCACTCCGCACATCGAGTGACAGATCATTTTAGATTTGAAAAAAAAAAAATCAAGCAGACTCAAAACTCAAGTGGGCCACACCACGAAGTGAGATGGGACATCCACCATTAATATCATTTTCGAGCCTACTGGAGTCTTTATCATGTTTGTTATTTGCTCTGTTCCGTTGATGGCTGTGGGATTCACAGTATGAACAGGTTGGATGGAATTCTGCTGCTCTCCCTTGTTTCCTTTTTTCTGGGTCCGCCGCACAGAGATATTCGTGGCTGTGTGGGGCCCACAGATATGTCCGTAATAAATCCTGCCCATCCATCTGTTTTTAAGACCACAATATGACAGGATTCTAAAAAAATCAGGCAGATCCAGAACCCATTTGGCCCATACCACATAAAACTGTGAGGATTGTATGCTTGGGGTGACAGAAGTTTCCTATCAGGATGATATTTTTCCCTACAGTTTATCTGATTGGTAATAACCCTTTGAACGATTTGGATGGCATATAAACATCATGGTCAGCCCCAGGAAAGTTTTAACGGTGGAAATTTCCATTCCTACTGTTTCATTGGTGTGGCCCACCTAATATTTAG
>JAJHSJ010002664.1:0-46526 GCA_021015155.1 Magnolia officinalis | reverse complement strand
CGTCATCCAGTTGGTGGGACCCAATGATGTATGTGTCCTATCCACACCGTCACACACCATTGGACGGTGGGACCCAACATAATGCATAAGTTGCATCCCAGCCATCCAACCATTTTGAAAGCTCACTTTATGGCATGATCTAAAGAATGAGACGGATCTATTATTAGGTGGACCACACTATAGAAAACAGTTTGTTCGAACGTCCACCATTAAAACCCATTTTAGGTCAGTGTGACCTCATGATCAGATTGGATGGGAAATAAATGTTATCGTCGGCCTTGGGAATTTTAATGGTGGAAAATCATTATCACCACTTATCTTTGGTGTGGCCCATTTGATATACATATGGCCCATGTGATGTAGCCGAGGGCCCACTGTGATGTATTCAAAGGCCCATGGGATATGACCCATTGCAATGTACATAAGGCCCATTGGTGCGGCCCATTGATGCAGCCCACTTGATGAATATAAGGCCCATGTGATGCGGCCCATTTGATGTATCTAAGGCCCATGGGTTGAGGCCCAATGGGATGTACTTAAGGTCCATTGCAATGTGTGATTCCTCCATGGTTTGTGTAATGATATTTATGGCGGGCCATGCCACAGGAGCAATGTTAGTTTGACATCCACATTGTAAGAATAATGTTGGTTAAATGTCCGCATTATAACTCTCCCTAGGGCCCATTGATAGGCCCGTACTTGTTGTGTGTAGGCCATCTAGGCCCATCTTCATTGTAAGGATAGTTCATCACTTTATTATATGCTTAGTATAGCTCCATGATTCATGCCCATACACATCATATGTATGCTTGATATAAGGAATGTTTGATCATAGCATAAGCCGTTGGGCTGAGACATTTACGGGACTCCTTATGAGACGGAGTGCCCTCGCATGAGTGCATGGTACGCGCAGGATTGCTGCATGATTTGACGGTGTGACTCATGCATCCAGCATATGTGTGACTTGATCATTGTACGCCCTAGAGACATCAAGGCCGTGGCTTCATAGGTACATCGTGGATGGACGTATCAGATACCAAAATACTTGGTTCTAGCACTGTGGGCACTTAGGATGTCCTTGGGTGAAAATCCCAGAACCTTTTTGGTACCAGGAGCTGTTCCAACGTCTAGACCGAGTGGATACACGAGCGCCCGAGTGCCGAATACCAGTATGCCGCGTCTCCCACTGTGTCGTGGTTGGTTGGAAGGGGGTGTGGCCTTATCCGCCCGAGTGAGGGGGTTATAAGCTAGGCTAAGTTTGACTAGCTAGCAAATGAGTCCGCTATTGACGAGCCGGGTAGGTATTGGCAGACTACTGGTCAAGCGGATAGTGAGGTCTATTCCGCTCGCTGGGTTGTGCGGCTAGGGAGGTGGCAGTCTGTGTGGAGTGTACTAAACCCCGGTGATATCCCAAAGAGGAACTGTACTAATATGTGTACTCAATGAGTACTAGCTTGCTTGCTTTGCATCTCGCATATGACATTTGGCTACATAAGCCTCGCATCGCATGGCCTTGGTATGGCCGATAGCATTCATGCCTTGAATCACATAGCTTTGGTACAGCTGATAGCATTCATAGACTTAGTGCAAATTTTCGCATTACTCTGATATTGTACACTTGGCACTTGCCTTGCGCACACACTTACACCACCCTCTAAGCTTTTATATGCTTATGCACGACTGTTGTGTGCAGGTGGTATTGGATCGCAGCAGCGCTGAGGCAGGAGCGCACGTCAGATTATTTTGGAGTTTTTGATCACCCGGTATTTCCCTTTCTCCATTGTACTTAAAGTTTTTAATATAGTGGACATGTGGTGATGTTGTTTTGTGACTTAGTTATGCTTGTGGTTATGCACCGTTCAAAAAAAAAAATCATACTGAAAATCCTCCTTGTAGGATCCTAGGATCAGAATCTAGCATGTGAGTGCCGGAATCCGAGAATGGGGCACTACGGAGGCGGTCGGCGCTGGATTCGGCAAACGAGAATTTTGTGAGCCCGTTTTTCGAGTTTGGGGCATGATAGGGGTAGAACGAGCTACTTTAGCCTACTGCCAAAGATGGATCTTAAAAGGCCCGGTTAACGACAGAAGTGATCCAGAGCATCGGACCTTAAATTAGGCGTATCTCGCAATCCGAAATGAGTTATCTGACATAAAATATATCATTTTGGGGTAGAACGAGCCACTTTAGTCTACCACCAAAGATGGATATTAAAAGGCCCGGTCGACGACAGAAGTGATCCGGAGCATCGGACCTTAAATCGGGCGTATCTCGCAATCCGGAATAAGTTATTTGACGTAAAATATATAATTTTGGGGTAGAACGAGCTACTTTATCCTATCGTAAATACGGATCTTAAAAGGCCCGTTCGACGACAAAAGTGATCAAGTCCATCGGACCTTAAATCGAGCTTATCTCGCAATCCGTAATGAGTTTTCTGATGTAAAATATATGTTTTTAGGGTAGAACGAGCTACTTTATCCTACCGCCAAAGACGGATCTAAAAAGGCCCGGTCGATAACAAAAGTAATCCAGACCATTGGACCTTAAATCGGGCGTATCTCGCAATTCGGAATGAGTTACCTAACATAAAATATATGATTTTGGGGTAGAACGAGCTACTTTAGCATACCGCCAAAGACGTATCTGAAAAGACCCGGTCAATGACAGAAGTGATCCAGACCATCGGACCTTAAATCGGGCGTATCTCACAATCTGGAATGAGTTATCTAACGTAAAATATATGATTTTGGGTTAGAACGAGTTACTTTAGCCTACCGCCAAAGATGGATAAAAAAAGGCCCGGTCGACGACAGAAGTGATCCGAACCATAAATCGAGAGTATCTTGCAATTCGGAATGAGTTATCTAACATAAAATATAAGATTTTGGGGAAGAACGAGCAACTTTAGCCTACCGCCAAAGATGGATCAAAAAAGACCCGGTCGACGACAGAAGTGGTCCTGACCATCGGACCATAAATCAGGCGTATCTCGTAATCCGAAATGAGTTATTTGACATAAAATATTAATTTGGGGTAGAACAAGCTACTTTAGCGTGCTGCCAAAGTTGGATCTGAAAAGGTCCGGTCGCTGTCAGAAGTGATCCAGACCATCAGACCTTAAATCGGATGTGGCTTGCAATTCGGAATGAGTTGTCTGACGTAAAATATATACTTTTGGGGTAGAACGAGCTACTTTAGCCTACCGACAAAGACAGATCTGAAATGACCCGGTAGACGACAGAAGTGATCCAGACCATTGGACCTTAAATCGGGCGTATCTTGCAATCCAGAATTAGTTATCTGACGTAAAATATATGATTTCGGGGTAGAATGAGCTACTTTAGTCTACTGACAAAGATGGATCTTAAAAGGCCCGGTCGACGACAGAAGTTATCCAGACCATCGGACCTGAAATCGGGCATGTCTCGCAATCCGGAAGGAGTTATCTGATGTAAAATATATGCTTTTGGGGTAGAACGAGCTACTTTAGCGTACCGCCAAAGACGGATCAGAAAAGGCTTGGTCGACGTCAGAACTGTTCCAGACCATTAGACCTTAAATCGGGCGTATCTTGCAATCTGCAATTAGTTATCTAACGTAAAATATATGATTTTGGGGAAGAACGAGCAACTTTAGCCTACCGCTACAGATGAATCGAAAAAGCCCGGTCGACGACAGAAGTGATCCAGACCATCGCACCATAAATTGGGCGTATCTCGCAACAAGAATGAGTTATCTTACGTAAAATAATTCAATTTAGGGTAGAACGAGCCACTTTAGCGTACTGCTATAGATGGATCTGAAATGGTCCGGTCGATAACAGAAGTGATCCAGACCATCGACGCAATCCGGAATGAGTTATCTGACGTAAAACATATGTTTTTGGGGTAGAACGAGCTACTTTAGCCTACCGAAAAAGATGAACCTGAAATGGCCCGGTAGACGACAGAAGTGATCCAGACTCTCGAACCTTAAATCAGGCGTATCTCGCAGTCTGAAATTAGTTATCTGACGTAAAATATATAATTTTGGGGTAGAACGATCTACTTTAGCCTACAGATAAAGATGGATCTTAAAAGGCCCGGTCGATGACAGAAGTGATCCAGACCAACGGACCTTAAATCGGGAGTGTCTCGCAATCCAGAATGAGTTATCTAACGTAAAATATATGTTTTGGGGTAGAACGAGCTACTTTAGCCTATCGACAAAGATGGATCTGAAATGGCCCGGTGGGCGACAGAAGTGATCCAGACCATCGGACCTTAAATCGAGCATATCTCACAATCCAGAACTAGTTATCTAATGTAAAATATACGATTTTGGGTAGCCTACCGCCAAAGATGGATATGAAAAGTCTCCATCGACGACAGAAGTGATCCAGACCATCGGACCTTAAATCGAGCGTATCTCGTAAACCCGAATTAGTTATCTGATGTAAAATATATGATTTAGGGGTAGAACGAGCTACTTTAGCCTACCGCTAAAGATGGATCTGAAAAGGCCCGGTCGATGACAAAGTGATTTGAACAATTGGACCTTAAATCGGGCGTATCTCGCAATCCGAAATGAGTTATCTGACATAAAATATATGATTTTGGGGTAGAACGAGATACTTTAGCCTACCGATAAAGACGGATTTGGAAAGGCCCAGTGACGACAGAAGTGATCCAGACCATCGGACCTTCACTCGAGCGTCTCTCGCAATCAAGAATGATTTTTCTAACGTAAAATATATGATTTTGGGGTTGAACGAGCTACTTTAGCCTACCGCCAAAGACGGATCTTAAAGGGCTCGGTCGATAACAGAAGTGATCCAGACCATCGGACCTTAAATTGGGCATATCTCGTAATCCGGAATTAGATATCTGACGTAAAATATATGCTTTTGGGGTAGAACGAACTACTTTAGCCTACCGCTAAAGATAGATGTGAAAAGGCCCGGTCGACGACAGAAGTGATTCGGACCATCGGACCATCGGACCTTAAATCGGGCGATTCTCGCTATCCGGAATGAGTTATCTGATGTAAAATATATGATTTTGGGGTAGAACGAGCTACTTTAGCCTACCGACAAAGACGGATCTAGAAAGGCTCGACGGACGACAAAAGTGATACAGACCATCGGACCTTAAATCTGGCATCTCTCGCAATTCGGAATGAGTTTTCTTACGTAAAATATATGATTTTGGGGTAGAATGACCTACTTTAGCCAACGGACAAAGATGGACCTTAAAAGGCCCAATCGACGACAGAAGTTGTCCACACCATCAGACGTTAAATCGGACGTATCGTGCAATCCATAATGAGATATCTGACGTAAAATATGTGATTTTGTTGTAGAACGAGCTACTTTAGTATACCGCAAAGATGGATCTGAAAAGGCCCGGTCAATGACAGAAGTGATCTAGACCATCGGACCTTAAATTTGGGGTATCTCGCAATTCGGAATGAGTTATCAGATGTAAAATATAAGATTTTGGGGTAGAACGAGCTACTTTGGCATACCGCCAAAGACGGATCTGAAATGGCCCGGTCGACGACAAAAGTGATCCAGACTTTCGGACCTTAAATCGGGCATATCTCACAATCCGGAATGAGTTATCTGACGTAAAATATATGATTTTGGGGTAGAACGAGCTACCTTAGCCTACCGCCAAAGATGGATTTGAGAAGGCCTGGTCAATGATAAAAGTGATCTAGACCATCAGACATTAAAATAGGCATATCTCTTAATCTGGAAAATCTGGAATGAGTTATCTGATGTAAACTATATGATTTTGGGTTAGAACGAGGTACTTTAGCCTACCGCCAAAGATGGATCTGAAAAGGCCTGGTCGACGACAGAAGTGATCCAGACCATCGGACATTAAATTGGGTGTATCTCACAATCTGGAGTGAGTTATCTGGCGTGAAATATATGATTTTGGAGTAGAATGAGCTACTTTAACCTACCGACAAAGACGGATCTGAAAATGACGGGTCGATGACAAAAGTGATCTAGACCATTGGACCTTAAATCGGGCATCTCTCGCAATCCGGAATGAGTTTTCTGACCTAAAATATATGATTTTGGGGTAGAACGAGCTAGTTTAGCTGACCGCTAAATATGGATCTCAAAAGGCCTGGTCGACGACAGAAGTGATCCAGACCATCGGACCTTAAATCGAGAGCATCTCGCAATCTGGAATGAGTGATCTGACCTAAAATATATGATTTTGGGTTAGAACAAGCTACTTTAGCCTACCCCCAATGATGGATCTAAAAAGGCCTAGTCGACGAGAGAAGTGATCCAGACCATCCGACCTTAAATCGGTCGTGTCTCGTAATCCGTAATGAGTTATCTGACGTAAAATATATGCTTTTAGGATAGAACAAGCTGCTTTAGCCTACCGCCAAAGATGGATTTGAGAAGGCCCGATTGACGATAAAAGTGATCTAGACCATCGGACCTTAAACTGGGAGTATCTCGCAATCTGGAATGAGTTATCTGACGTAAAATATATGATATTGGGGTAGAACGAGGTACTTTAGCCTTCCGCCAAAGATGGATCTCAAAAGGCCCTGTCGATGACAGAAGTGACCACACCATCGGACCTTAAATCGGGTGTATCTCGCAATCCGGAATTAGTTATCTGACGTAAAATATATGATTTTGGGGTAGAACGAGCTGCTTTAGCCTACCACCAAAGATGGATCTAAAAATGTCAGGTAGATGACAGAAGAGATCCAGACCATTGGACCATTAAATTGGAGTATCTCACAATCTAAAATGTATTATCCGTCGTAAAACATATGATTTTGGGGTAGAACGAGGTACTTTAGCCTACCGCCAAAGATGGATTAGAGAAGGCCCAGTCGACGACAGAAGGGATCCAGACCTTCGGACCTCAAACTGGGCGTGTCTCGCAATCTGGAATGAGTTATCGGACATAAAATATATGATTTTTATGGTAGAACGAGCTACTTTAGCCTACCGCTAAAGATGGATCTGAAAATGCCCGGTCGACAATAAAAGTGTTCCAGACCATCGGACCTTAAATCGGGCGTATCTCGCAATCCAGAATGAGTTATCTGACATAAAATATATGATTTTGGGGTAGAACGAGCTACTTTAGCCTACCGCCAAAAATGGATCTGAAAAGGCCCGGTTGATGATAGAAGTTATCTAGACCGTCGGACCATAAATCGGCCGTATCTCGCAATCCAAAATAGTTTTCTTACGTAAAATATATCATTTTGGGGTAGAACGAGCTACTTTTGCCTACTGACAAAGATGAATCTGAAAAGGACGGGTCGACGACAAATGTGATCCCGACCAATGGACCTTGAATCGAGCGTCTCTCGCAATCCTGAATGAGTTATCTGACGTAAAATATATGCTTTTGGGGGTAAAGCAAGGTACTTTAGCCTACTGCAAAAGGTGGATCTGAGAAGGCCCGGTTGACGACAGAAGTGATCCAGACCATCGGACCTTAAACCGGGACTATCTCGCAAATCGGAATGAGTTATCTGACGTAAAATATATGATTTTAGGGTAGAACGAGCAACATTTGCCTACCGACAAAGACGGAGTTGAAAAGGACGGGTCGACGACAAAAGTGATCCAGACCAATGGACCTTGAATCAGGCGTCTCTCACAATCCAGAATGAGTTATCTGACGTAAAATATATGCTTTTGGGGTAAAACGAGGTACTTTAGCCTACCGTAAAAGATGGATCTGAGAAGGCCCGGTCAACGACAGAAGTGATCCAGACCATCAAACCTTAACTCGGGAGTATCTCGCAATTCGGAATGAATTAACTGATGTAAAATATAAGATTTTGGGGTAGAACGAGCTACTTTGGCCTACCGCCAAAGACGAATCTGAAATGATCCGGTCGACGACAAAAGTGATCCAGACAATCGGACCTTAAATCGGGCGTATCTCGCAATCCGGAATGAGTTATCAGACCTAAAATATATGATTTTGGGGTAGAACGAGCTACTTTAGCCAACCGCCAAAGAGGGATCTGAGAAAGCCCAGTCGACGAGAGAATTGATCCAGACCATCGGACCTTAAACTAGGAGTATCTCGCAATATGGAATAACTTATCTGATGAGAAATATATGATTTTGGGGTAGAACGAGGTACTTTAGCCTACTGTCAAAGATAGATTAGAAAAGGCCCGGTCAACGACAGAAGTGTTCCAGACCATTAGACCTTAAATCGGGTGTATCTCGTAATCCAGAATTAGTCATCTGACGTAAAATAAATGATTTTAGGGTAGAACGCGCTACTTTAGCCCACCGCCAAAGATGGATAAGAAAAGGCCCGATTGACGACAGAAGTGATCCAGACCATCAGACCTTAAATTGGGCGTATCTTGCAATCCGAAGAGAGTTATTTGACATGAAATATATGAGCCTACCGACAAAGACGGATCTGAAAAGGACGGTTCGATGACAAAAGTGATCCTGGCCATTGGACCTTAAATCAGGTGTCTCTCACAATCTGGAATGAGTTTTCTGATGTAAAATATATGATTTTAGGGTAGAACGAGCGAGTTTAGCATACCGCTGAAGATGGATCTGAGAAGGCCTGGTCGACGACAAAAGTGATCTGGACCATCGAACCTTAAATCGCGAGCATCGCGTAATGCAGAATGACTAATCTGACCTAAAATATATGATTTTGGGTTAGAACAAGCTACTTTAGCCTGCCCCCAAAGATGGATCTAAAAAGTCTCTGTCGACGAGAGAAGTGATCCAGACCATTGGACCTTAAACCGTGCGTATCTCGCAATCTGTAATGAGTTATCTGACGTAAAATATATGATTTTGGGGTAGAACGAGGTACTTTATCTTACTGCCAAGTATGGATCTCAAAAGGCCCGGTCGACGATAGAAGTGATCCAGAACATCGGACCTTAAATTGTATGTATCTCGCAATCCAGAGTGAGTTATCTGACCTGAAATATATGATTTTGGAGTAGAACGAGCTACTTTAGCCTACCAATAAAGACGGACCTGAAAAGGACTGGTCGATGTCAAAAGTGATCGAGACAATTGGACCTTAAATCGGGCGTCTCTCGCAATCCGGAATGAGTTTTCATACGGAAAATATATGCTTTTGGGTAGAACGAGCTACTTTAGCCTACCACCAAACATGGATATGAGAAGGCCGGGTTGACAACAGAAGTGATCCAGACCATTGGACCTTAAACTGGGCGTATCTTGCAATCTGGAATGAGTTATCTGACATAAAATATATGATTGTGGGGTAGAATGAGCTTCTTCAGCCTACCGCCAAAGATAGATCTGAGAAGGCCCGATCGACGACAGAAGTGATCCAGACCATCGGACCTTAAACTGGGCGTATCTCGCAATATGGAATGAGTTATTTGACATATAATATATGATTTTGGGTCAGAACGAGCTACTTTAGCCTACTGCCAAAGATGGATCTGAAAAGGCCCGGTCGATGACAGAAGTGATCCAGACCATCGGACCATAAATCGGGCGTATCTCGCAATCCGAAATGAGTTATCTGACATAAAATATATCATTTTAGGGGTAGAACGAGCTGCTTTAGTCTACCACCAAAGATGGATCTGAAAAGGCCCGATCGACGACAGAAGTGATCCAGACCATCGGACCTTAAATCGGGCGCATCTCGCAATCCAGAATGAGTAATCTAACCTAAAATTTATGATTTTGAGGTAGAACGAGCTACTTTAGCCTACTGCCAAATATGTATCTGAAATGGCCTGGTTGATGACAGAAATGATCCACATCATCGAACCTTAAATCGGGCTTGTCTCGCAATTCAGAATGAGTTATTTGACGTAAAATATATGCTTTTGGGATAGAACGAGCTACTTTAGCCTACCGACAAAGACGGATCTGAAATGGCCCGGTCGACGACAGAAGTGATCCAGACCATCGGAGCTTAAATCGGGCATATCTCGCAATTCGAAATTAGTTATCTGATGTAAAATATATGATTTTTGGGTAGAACGAGCAACTTTAGCCTATCGACAAAGATGGATCTTAAAAGGCCTGGTCGACAACATAACTAATCCAAACCATCGAACCATAAATCGGGTGTATCTAGCAATCCGAAATGAGTTTTCTAACGTAAAATATATGATTTTGGGGGAAGAATGACCTACTTTAACCTATCGCCAAAGATGGAACTGAAAAGGCCCGGTCGACCACATAATTGATCTAGACCATCGAACCTTATATCGGGCGCATCTTGCAATCCGTAATTAGTTATTTGACGTAAAATATATGATTTTGGGGTAGAACGAGCTACTTTAGCCATCGCCAAAGATGGATCTAAAAAGGCCCGGTCGACGACAGAAGTGATCCGGTCAATTGGAACTTAAATCGGGCGTATCTCGCAATCCGGAATGAGTTATCTGACGTAAAATATATGATTTTGGGGTAGAAGGAGTGACTTTAGCCTACAGCCAAAGATCAATCTAAAAAGGCCTGGTCAATGTCAGAAGTGATCCAGACCATCGGACCTTAAATCAGGCGTATCTCACAATCCGGAATGATTTATCTAACGTAAATTATAAGATTTTGAGGTAGAACGAGCAACTTTAGCATACCGCTAAAGATGTATCTGAAAAGTCTCGATCGATGATAGAAGTGGTGTAGACCATCGAACCTTAAATAGGGCATATCTCGAAATCCTGAATTACTTATCTGATGCAAAATACATTATTTTGGGGTAGAACGGGCTACGTTAGCCTACCGACAAAGACGAATCTGTAAAGGCCCGGTCAACGACAGAAGTGATCCAGACCATCGGACCTTAAACTGGGCGTATCTCGCAATCTGGAATATGTTATCTGACGTAAAATATATGATTTTGGGGTTGAACGAGCTACTTTAGCCTACCGCAAAGATGGATCATAAAGGACCGATTGATGACAGAAGTGATCCAGACCATCGGACCTTAAACTGGTCGTATATCGTAATCTGGAATGAGTTATCTGATGTAAAATATGACATTTTAGGGTAGAACGAGGTATTTTAGCCTACTTCCAAAGAAGGATTTGAAATGGCCGGGTCGATGATAGAATTGATCCCGACCATCGGACCTTAAATCGGGCGTATCTCGCAACCCGAAAGGAGTTATCTGACGTAAAGTATATGATTTTGGGATAGAACAAGCTACTTTAGCCTACCACCAAAGGTGGATATGAAAAGGCTCGGTCGTCGACAGAAGTGATCCAAACCATCGGACTTTAAATTGTGTGTATCTCGTAATCTGGAATGAGTTATCTGACGTAAAATATATGATTTTGGGGTAGAATGAGGTACTTTAGCCTACTGCCAAAGATGGATCTGAAAAGGCCTGGTCGAGGACAGAAGTGATTCAGAACATTGGACTTTAAATTGTGCGTATCTCGCAATCCGGAGTGAGTTATTGGACTTGAAATATATGATTTTGGAGTAGAACGAGCTACTTTAGCCTATTGACAAAGATGGATCTGAAATGGACTAGTCGATGACAAAAGTTATCCAGACCATTGGACCTTAAATCGGGCGTCTCTCGCAATCCGGAATGACTTTTCTTATGTAAAATATATGATTTTGGGGTAGAACGAGCTAGTTTAGTCTACCGCTAGAGATGGATCTGAGAAGGCTTGGTCGACGACATATGTGATCCAGACCATCGGAGCTTAAATCGCGAGCATCTTGCAATCCGGAATGAGTAATCTAACCTGAAATATATGATTTTGGGTTAGAACAAGCTACTTTAGCCTACACCAAAAGATGGATCTAAAATGGCCCGGTCGGCAACAGAAATGATCCAGACCATTGGACATTAAATCGGGCATGTCTCGCAATCCGTAATGAGTTATCTGACGTAAAATATATGCTTTTGGGTAGAACGAGCTACTTTAGCCTACCGCCAAAGATGATTCTGAGAAGGCGCGGTTGACGACAGAAGTGATCCAGACCATTGGACCTTAAACTGGGCGTATCTCGCAATCTGTAATGAGTTATCTGACGTAAAATAGATGATTTTGGGGTAGAATGAGGTACATTAGCCTACCGCCAAGGATGGATCTCAAAAGGCCCGGTCGATGACAGAAGTGATCTAGACCATCGGACCTTAAATCGAGCGTATCTTGCAATTCGGAATGAGTTATCTGACGTAAAAGATATGATTTTGGGGTAAAACAAACTATTTAGCCTACTGCCAAAGATGAATCTGAAAAGACCCGGTCGATGACCATTGGACCTTAAACTGTGCGTATCTTACAATCTGGAATGATTTATCTGACGTAAAACACTTGATTTTGGGGTAGAACGAGCTACTTTAGCATCCCGCCAAAGATGGATCTTAGAATGCCCGGTCGACGACAGAAGTTATCCCGACCATCAGACGTTAAACTGGGCATATCTTGCAATCTGGAATGAGTTATCTGACATAAAATATATGATTTTGGGGTAGAACGAGCTACTTTAGCCCACAACCAAAGTTGGATCTGAAAAAGCCCGGTCGACGACAGAAGTGATCCAGACCATCGGACCATAAATCGGGCGTATCTCACCATTCGAATTGAGTTATCTGACATAAAATATATCATTTTAGGGGTAGAACGAGCTGCTTTAGTCTACCACCAAAGATAGATCTGAAAAGGGCTGGTCGACGACAGAAGTGATCCAGACCGTCGGACCTTAAATCGAGCGCATTCGCAATGCAGAATGAGTAATCTGACCTAAAATATATGATTTTGGGGTAGAACGAGATATTTTAACCTACCGCCAAAGACGGATCTGAAATGGTCCGATCGACGACAAAAGTGATTCACACCATCGGACCTTAAATCGGGCTTGTCTCGCAATTCGGAATGAGTTGTCTAACGTAAAATATATGCTTTTGGGGTAGAACGAGCTACTTTATCCTACCGACAAAGAGGGATCTGAAATGGCCCGGTCGAAGTCAGAGGTGATCCAGACCATCGGACCTTAAATCGGGGGTATCTCGCAATTCGGAATTAGTTATCTGATGTAAAATATATGATTTTTGGGTAGAACGAGCAACTTTAGCCTACCGAGAAAGATGGATCTTAAAAGGCCCGGTCGACAATAGAAGTGATCCAGACCATCAGACCTTACATCGGGTGTATCTAGCAATCCGGAATGAGTTTTCTGACGTAAAATATATGATTTTGGGGGTAGAATGACCTACTTTAACCTATCGCCAAAGATGGAACTAAAAAGGCCCGGTCGACGACAGAATTGATCTAGACCATCGAACCTTAAATCGGGCGTATCTCACAATCCGTAATTAGTTATCTGACGTAAAATATATGATTTTGGGGTAGAACGAGCTACTTTCGCCATCGCCAAAGATGGACCTAAAAAGGCCCGGTCAACGACAGAAGTGATCCGGACAATTGGACCTTAAATCGGGCTTATCTCGCAATCGGGAATGAGTTATCTCACGTAAAATATATGATTTTGGGGTAGAAGGAGCTACTTTAGCCAACAGCCAAAGATCGATCTGAAAAGGCTCAGTCAATGTCAGAAGTGATCTAGACCATCGGACATAAAATCGGGCGTATCTCACAATCCGTAATGACGTATCTGACGTAAATTATAAGATTTTGGGGTAGAACGAGCAACTTTAGCATACTGCTAAAGATGTATCTGAAAAGGCCTGATCGACGACAGAAGTGGTACAGACCATCGGACCTTAAATCGGGCATAATTCGTAATCCCGAATTACTTATCAGATGCAAAATATATGATTTTGGGGTAGAACGAGCTACGTTAGTTTAACGCCCCGACTTTTCAGGACCCGAGTATATGACTCGTTTCCCGAAAACTCGAGTGTTAACCTTAAAGGATGGTCAAATTCAAGTGTATAATTTTTTTTGCCTTTATCAGAGTAAGCAGAAGAGCGTAGAGTGAACAATTCAATATAAGGGAAATTTCATTATCATTCAAATATACAAGCAGCCCATAATGACTTGTACAAACCAATGTCCTAACACTAACGATTATAAGACTTGTATACATTAGAAATAACAGAAAACATATAAATGTAAGCCGCATGACCACGCAACTCCTCCAGGCAAATACAACCATGCATCCCTGGCGATCGTACCCTGCTCCTCATCAAGTCTGAACATGCATATCACTAAAGCCACCTGTACTACCTGTACGGTTGTATATTTGATAGATGAGTGGCCAACTCAGTGTGAATTCCTCTCAAGATTACACACCGCTGCATTAGGTAAGCATAGTTATAAAATAACAAGGCAATCAAAACAATACATGATGCAGTCCTTTTAAATGCATGGATGCGTGAATGCACATCGACCTGGGGATGCACATCCAGTCGGACTTGGGCTCGTCGCCCATGCAAATCATCGACCTGGGAAAATCATGCAGTTGGAACAGGAGTCGATAGCCAGTGGTCTGGGAGCTAGCGAAATAATACCCCAACAACTCTAGGGCACATGTTACAACATCCAGAATTAGCCACCCGTCATCGCCAATATGCCATGGATGCATAATTAGCCAAACCGTTATTAGTCCAGTTGCAATCAGCCAATTTAGATAAGCTCAAGGTCACTACGGGGAGCACATGGCCCAACGTAGGCCGACAGCTCGGGCATAGTGTCCCATTACCACCATCTCCGACTCATGAGACTATCATCTTAGGATGTTTAATGGAAACCCATCGACTAGTGGCCAATCATATTACAATATATGGGGCTTACCATCGCATGGTTGCACGATATAAAACATCGGACCCATATAGGGTAAATACCAAAATAAAGCCACATAGGGCGATATCGAAACAACCACATAGACAGATATCAAAATAAGTCACATAAGGCGAGTATCAAAACCATGCGATAAAATACCATCCTTAAAAACCATTTGACACAACAACCCTGAATGGTAGGCCCACATCAATGGTTAATTTAAATCATCATTCGATAACCACTAAGCCGAAGGTCCATTACTATCACAACCATTCAAGTTACATCCCAAGTATGGGTGTACACATATAGGTGGGGGTTTCCCACCGGTGTACCAGTTTAAGTTCCATAAGCAATCCACAAATAATCCACAAGCATGAATAAATATGCAGGATACACATTAAGCATGTAATATAGCAATTTAATTCAAACAATTATCACATGTGACTATGAAATGGAGATATCAATTACAATTTAAAATAAAAACTATAACTTAAGCTAATGGGAAAATGGAAAGCTCAAGGGGAAGAATCATCACCTTATAGATGGATCGCCTATCAGCATGGTTAGGGGACATGTGGTCCCTTATAGTCGTGTCCTATCATGAATTAGGAAATTACATGGTTAGATCGAGTTCTTCACACTATTTATGGTTGAGATTATAACCTAGGGTTTGGATTACTTAGGTCTAGGATTCACCCTTGAGTTTAGGTCTATGATAAATTGCTTTTAGGATTTGGATTGTAGTTGGCATATGATAATTTACCATATTAATTTAATAATTGAAAAGTAATGGTTAACATTAGTGTTAACGTTAGCCAATAATAATCATTATGATGCTAGTAATGCTATGATCTATTATTAATGATTGTACCTAAGAATGATAATTAAATGACTAATATGTAATAATGATAATTTTATTTGTAAGCACTACTATTAGCGTAGATAATCTGCTATTGGTTAGTTGTGTTTAATAACCATAATTATTATCGTAATACTAATGATAATAGTGATAGCCATCAAGTATCAGTAGTGGATTTAATCATGATAATAGATACCATAATCTGCCATTAAAGCATTCATAATCATTTGTTGGGCTCACTAAGTTGAGGTTCATAAATCCAACCCATCCATTATGTGTGTCCCACTACGTTAAGGGGTCAAACCAAGTTTCAGGTGCATCCAAATCTCAGATGGACCCCGACAAGTGCTCTCATATGGTTTAACATGTATTTAAAAGATTGTAGATGGTGTGGGCCACCTGAGCTCTGTGTATGGCTGATTTTTGGGGGCACCCCGTATATAAAGGGGACCCATCAAATGGACGGTGTTGATGTTCAACACACATCATGGTAGAGCTTGTGGTGGGGCCATGGTTCAAGCCAAAATTTCAAGTAAAATGAGGCAGCGTACAGAGGACTTTTATGTGCATGTTTCTTATATATATATATATATATATATATATATATATATATATATATATATATATTTGTTTTGATAGGTGGGTTCTAACTTGGACAAAAACGGCGAGTTTTCTAAGATTTCTTGAAATGGATGGGAAAGAGGCACTCCTTATAGAATATCCTGGCTCTCCTAGCCCGTTGGATGAGGATAAACGGCCAGGATGTATCCCATTGATGGGTGGTATTTACAAATAACTGGCGCAGTAAATCGGCCATGGTTTTGTTGCTGGTTTTCATAAAACCTTGGTCCCTGTGAACGGGAATGGACGGCTGAGATTTTCCCGGTTTGGACGGTGGAGATGCAAAGGGAAGCAAGCACGCGGATCGCTGACGTGGAGAGGCAATAGTTTATATTTTTGAAAAAGGTGTGTTTGTAGGGCTGGTTTGCAGTAAGGATCGTGCATTCACACATGTATAAAAATCTGATGTGAAAGTTGGGTTTTGGTCAGCTCTACCTCCTTAATCAAATAGACGGTTTGGATCATCTTGATGGTCAGTGTAGGTGGGCCTTTGATCAAGGAAACGGACAGTCGTCCGTCGGCTGCTGCAACTGAGGAGAGAAGGAGAAATGCTTTTGGAAAACGCGAGTCAGAGCTCGTTTGACCGAGCCCCTCGGCTCAGTGCAGAGCCGGTGCATGTGTATGGTGTACACACGCCCCATCAGGTGGGGCCCACAAGGCAGATCTTGACAGATCTGGGCCGTTCGTCGGGTTCTATGGGCCCTATTAGGACATTAGGCCGAGTATGAGGCAGATCCTATGCTTAGGTGGGGCCACAACATGATTTGTATTTGTATGGTGGGTTCTAGTCAATCTAGTAGTCGGATTATTCCGAAGTTGGACGCTAACGGTTAAAAGGTCCAAGGGGCTAAAATATGGGACACATTCATGTCCTACGTGGGCCACACTTTAATCAACATGTACTGTATTCATGTTTAAACAGGAATTCATTTACATGCATGATTTCACATAAATTCTCGAAAAAGAAATATCAGGTGGGGTCTGCATATGATGACTTCTAAGGATCCATGCTATTCACCACTTTTGTATCGCTATGTTAGGACACTGTCGAAAACGGAGTAGTTTAGTTAATCCAATGGACCGCACGGTCCCGCCGAGTAGCGAGAATTCTCACCGTTAAAACTTCAATTGTAACTCACGTCGTCAACAGTGCCATGCATGATACCATATTTACAATTGTACCTTTTCTTTAAAAAAAAAAAACTTCTGCCATCCGTAACTCATGAGTCTACCGTCCGAATGTGATGAAATTTGACAGGTGGTCTTTATTTTTCATGCTCTTTCCGTCGCCCAAATTTGAGCTCTGATCTCTCAATGATGACTAAGATTATCCTTTAATGGCTAATATATTTCAAAATTCTAAAATAATATTTGTACTCCTTTGATTAACAAGTTACCAGGCAGCGGGAGTTAAACCCTAAGATCTTCATGATGATCAGTTTGCCATGATGTTTACATGGCCCGTTTGGCGGATCAAAACATGATGGGTGGTCAGATGACTTGTTAATAATAAGGGGACTTGATGTTTAGCACTCTGGCCATGTATGTCAGTGGATGTATGGTCATGGTCATAAGGTGTGTTTCTGGAGTGATTAGGGGTAGGGCTTATATAACGTTAGATTATTCATGTAGTGTGAACAAGGTGGACGGATCAGAATCTTGATCTGATAAGTGTACGAACGGATGTAAAGGTCAAGTAGCTGATTTACTATGATCTAAGGGCTGAAATTTGATGTGTACGGTTAATTTATGATAATTAGGCTTGGTATAAAACTTCACATGAAGCGGATCATGAGGACCGTGTGAATTGGAATTCAAGGGCTTAGGTCAATGGCATTTTCGTAATTATTACTGATGTGTGAGTTTTGGGAAATCCAATGGCTCTACATGGTTATAGGCATGTTTCTAAGAAGTTCTTACAAAAGATATATATATATATATATATATATATATATATATATATATATATATATATATAATTCATTACGGATAGGGAGCTCTTCATCGTGTTCTTCATGGGAAAGTACTTACGTCAAATCACATGATGGGTGGGCTTGTCTTGAAATTCAACGGTCAGATGGCTTGATTTATGAATGAAGATCATCTCCAACGGTTAAGTTAGTGTCAGGTAAAGGATGTAAGGCTAGAATAGTTGGATTGGTATCGTACACATGTATATATCACGTTGAATCTTATGGTAACGCTCGAGGACTTTCGATGCCCGAGCATCGAAAAGTTCGGGGTGTTACAGTTAGCCTACCGACAAAGACGGATCTGAAAAGGCCTGGTCAACGACAGAAGTGATCCAGATCATCGGACCTTAAACTGGGCATATCTTGTAATATAGAATGAGTTATCTGACGTAAAATAGATGATTTTAGGGTAGAACGAGCTACTTTAGCCTTCCGCCAAAGATGGATCTTAAAAGGCCCGATCGATGACAGAAGTGATCCAGACCACCGGACCTTAAACTGGGCGTATCTCACAATTTGGAATGAGTTATCTGATGTAAAATATGACATTTTGGGGTAGAACGACATACTTTAGCCAACTGCCAAAGAAGGATCTGAAAAGGCGGTCGATGACAAAATTGATCCAGACCATCGGACCTTATATCGGGCGTATCTCACAATCCGGAAGGAGTTATCAGACGTAAAATATATGATTTTGGGGTAGAACGAACTACTTTAGCCTACCGCCAAAGATGGATATGAAAAGGCTCAGTCGTCAACAGAAGTGATCCAGACCATCGGACATTAAACTGTGCGTATCTCGCATTTTGGAATGAGTTATATAACGTAAAATATATGATTTTGGGGTAAAATGAGGTACTTTAGCCTACCGCCAAAGATGGATCTGAAAAGGCCGGGTCGACGATAGAAGTGATCCAGAACATCGGACCTTAAATTGGGCGTATCTCGCAATCCGGAGTGAGTTATCTGACGTGAAATATATGATTTTGGAGTAGAACGAGCTACTTTAGTCAACCGACAGAGACCGATCTGGAAAGGACTGGTCAATGACAAAAGTGATCTAAACCATTGGACCTTAAATCGGGCGTCTCTTGTAATCCGGAATGAGTTTTCCAACGTAAAATATATGATTTTGGGGTAGAACGAGCTAGTTTAGTCTATTGCCAAAGATGGATCTGAGAAGGCCAGGTCGACGACATAAGTGATCCAGACCATCGGACCTTAAATCGCAAGCATCTCGCAATCCGGAATGAGTAATCTGACCTAAAATATATGATTTTGGGTTAGAACAAGCTACTTTAGCCTACACCCAAAGATGAATCTAGAAAGGCCCGGTCGACGACAGAAGTGATGCAGACCATCGGACCTTAAATCGAGCGTGTCACGCAATCCGTAATGAGTTATCTGACGTAAAATATACGCTTTTGGGTAGAACGAGCTACTTTAGCCTACCGCAAAAGATGAATCTGAGAAGGCCCGGTCGATGAAAGAAGTGATCCAGACCATCGGACCTTAAACTGGGCATATCTCCCAATCTGTAATGAGTTATCTGACATAAAATATAAGATTTTGGGGTAGAACAAGGTACTTTAGCCAACCGCTAAAGATGGATCTCAGAAGGCCTGGTCGACGACAGAAGTGATCGAGACCATTGGACCTTAAATCATGCATATCTCGCAATCCGGAATGAGTTATCTGATGTAAAATATATGATTTTGGGGTTGAAGGAGCAACTTTAGCCTACTGCCAAAGATGGATCTGAAAAGGCTCGGTTAACGACAAAAGTGATCTAGACCATTGGACCTTAAACTGGGCGTATCTCGCAATCTGAAATGAGTTATCTGACGTAAAACATATGATTTTGGGGTAGAATGAGCTACTTTAGCCTACCGCCAAAGATGGATATAAAAAGGCCCTGTCGATGACAGAAGTGATCCAGAACATCGGACCTTAAACTGGGCGTATCTCGCAATATGGAAGGAGTTATCTGACATAAAATATATGATTTTGGGGTAGAATGAGCTAATTTAGCCAATCGAAAAAATGGATCTGAAAATGCCCGGTCGGCGACAGAAGTGATCCAGACCATCGGACCTTAAATCAGGTGTATCTCGCAATCCGGAATGAGTTATGTGACGTAAAATATATGATTTTGGGGTAGAACGAGCAACGTTAGCCTATCGACAACGACAGATCTGAAAAGGCCCGGTCAACGACAGAAGTGATCCAGACCATCGGACCTTAAACTGGGCGTATCTCGCAATCTATAACGAATTATCTGATGTAAAATATATGATTTTGGGGTAGAACGAGCTACTTTAGCCTACCGCCGAAGATGGACATGAAAAGGCCCGATCGATGACAGAAGTGATCCAGACCATCGGACCTTAAACTGGGCGTATCTCACAATCTAGAATGAGTTATTTGATGTAAAATATGACATATTGGGGTAGAATGAGCTACTTTAGCCTACTGCCAAAGACGGATCTGAAAAGGCCCGGTCGATGACAAAATTGATCCCGACCATCAGACCTTATATCGGGCATATCTCGCAACCCGAAAGGAGTCATCTGACGTAAAATATATGATTTTGGGGTAGAACGAGCTACTTTAGCCTACCGACAAAGATGGATATGAAAAGGCCTGGTCGTGACAGAAGTGATGCAGACCATCGGACCTTAAACTGTGCATATCTCACAATCTGGAATGAGTTATCTGATGTAAAATATATGATTTTGGGGTAGAACCAGGTACTTTAGCCTACCACCAAAGATGGATCTGAAAAGGCCCGATCGACGACAGAAGTGATCCAGAACATCAGACCTTAAATTGGGCGTATCTCGCAATCCAGAGTGAGTTATTTGATGTGAAATATATGATTTTTGAGTAGAACGTGCTACTTTAGCCTACCGACAAAGACGGATATGAAAAGGACTCGTTGATGACAAAAGTGATCCTGACCATTGGACCTTAAATCAGGCGTCCCTCGCAATCCAGAATGAGTTTTCATACGTAAAGTATATGATTTTGGGGTAGAAAGAGCTAGCTTAGTCTACTGCTAAAGATGGATCTGAGAAGGCCATGTTGACGACATAAGTGATCCAGACCATCGGACCTTAAATCGCGAGCATCTCGCAATCCGAAATGAGTAATCTAACCTAAAATATAAGATTTTGGGTTAGAATAAGCTACTTTAGCCTACACCCAAAGATGGATCTAAGAAGGCCCGGTCGACGACAGAAGTGATCCAGACCATCGGACCATAAATCGAGCGTGTCTTGTAATCCATAATGAGTTATCTAACATAAAATATATGCTTTTGGGTAGAACGAGCTACTTTAGCCTATAGCCAAAGATGGATCTGAGAAGGCCCGGTCAACGACAGAAGTTGTCCAGACCATTGGACTTTAAACTGAGCGTATCACGCATTCTGTAATGAGTTATTTGACGTAAAATATATGATTTTGGGGTAGAACGAGGTACTTTAGCCTACAACAAAAGAAGGATCTCTGAAGGCCCGGTCGACAACAGAAGTGATCCAGACCATCGGACCTTAAGTCGGGCGTTTCTCGCAATCCGTAATGAGTTATCTGACGAAAGATATATGATTTTGGCGTAGAACGAGCTACTTTAGCCTACCGCCAAAGATGGATCTGAAAAGGCCCGGTCGATGACAGAAGGGATACAGAACATCAAACCTTAAACTGGGCGTATCTTGCAATCTGGAATGAGTTATCTGACATAAAATATATGATTTTGGGGTAGAACGAGCTACTTTAGCCAATTGCCAAAATGGATTTGAAAATGCCCGGTCGACGACAGAAGTGATATAGACCATTGGACCTTAAATCGGGTGTATCTCGCAATCCGGAATGAGTTATCTGATGTAAAATATATGATTTTTGGGTAGAACGATCGACTTTAGCCTACCGCCAAAGATGAATTTAAAAAGGCCCTGTCGATGATAGAAGTCATCCAGACCATCGGACCATAAATCGGGCGTATCTCGCAATACGAAATGAGGTATCTAATGTAAAATGTATATTTTGGGGTAGAAAGAGTTACTTTTTACTATAGACAAAGACGGATCTGAAAAGGACGGGTCGATGACAAAAGTTATCCAAACCATTGGATCTTATATCGGGCGTATCTCGCAATCCAAAATGAGTTATCTGACGTAAAATATATGATTTCTGGGTAAAACGAGCTACTTTAGCCTACCGCAAAAGATGGATCTAAGAAGGCCCGGTCAATGAGAAAAGTGATCCAGACCAACGAACCTTAAACTGGTTGTATCTCGCAATCTGAAATAAATTATCTGACAAAAATATATGATTTTGGGGTAGAACGAGGTACTTTAGCCTATGCCAAAGATGGATCTGAAAATGCTCGGTCGATGACAGAAGTGATCCATATCATCGGACCTTAAATCGGGCGTATCTCGCAATCCGAAATGAGTTATCTAACGTAAAATATACGTTTTCGGGTAGAACGAGCTGCTTTTTCCTATAGATAAAGACGGATCTGAAAAGGACGGGTCGATGGCAAAAGTGGTCCAGACCATTGGACCTTATATCGGGCGTATCTCGCAATCCAGAATGAGTTATCTGACGTAAAATATATGATTTATGGGTAAAACGAGCAACTTTAGTCTACCGCAAAAGATGAATCTGAGAAGGCCCGGTCAATGACAAAAGTGATCCAGACCAACGGACCTTAAACAGGTCGTATCTTGCAATCTGAAATAAATTATCTAACATAAAATATATGATTTTAGGGTATAACGAGGTACTTTAGCCTATGCCAAAGATGGATCTGAAAATGCCCGGTCGACGACAGAAGTGATCCAAATCATCGGACCTTAAATCGGGCGTATCTCGCAATCCGAAATGAGTTATCTAACGTAAAATATACATTTTAGGGTAGAACGAGCTACTTTTTCCTATAGACAAAGACGGATTTGAAAGGGCGGGTCGATGACAAAAGTGATCTAGACCATTGGACCTTAAATCGGGCGTATCTCGCAATCCAGAATGAGTTATCTGACGTAAAATATATGATTTTTGAGTAAAATGAGCTACTTTAGCGTACCGCAAAAGATGGATCTGAGAAGGCCTGTTCAACAACAGAAGTGATCCAGACCATCAAACCTTAAACTGGGCGTATCTCGCAATCCGGAATGAGTTATCTGACATAAAATATATGATTTTGGGGTAGAACGAGGTACTTTAGCCTACGCCAAAGATGGATTTGAAAATACCCGGTCGACGACAGAATTGATCCAGATCATCGGACCTTAAATCGAGCGTATCTCGCAATCCGGAATGAGTTATCTAACGTAAAATATATGATTTTGGGGGAAGAATGACCTACTTTAACCTATCGCCAAAGATGGAACTGAAAAGGCCCGGTCGACAACATAATTGATCTAGACCATCGAACCTTATATCAGGCGTATCTCACAATCCGTAATTAGTTATCTGACGTAAAATATATGATTTTGGGGTAGAACGAGCTACTTTAGCCATCGCCAAAGATGGATCTAAAAAGGCCCAGTCGACGACAGAAGTGATTCGGACAATTGGAACTTAAATCGGGCGTATCTCGCAATCCGGAATGAGTTATCTGACGTAAAATATATGATTTTGGGGTAGAAGGAGCGACTTTAGCCTACAGCCAAAGATCAATCTGAAAAGGCCCGGTCAATGTCAGAAGTGATCCAGACCATCGAAACTTAAATCAGGCGTATCTCACAATCTGGAATGACTTATCTGACGTAAATTATAAGATTTTGAGGTAGAACGAGCAACTTTAGCATACCTCTAAAGATGTATTTGAAAAGGCCCGATCGACGACAGAAGTGGCGCAGACCATCAGACCTTAAATAGGGTATATCTCGTAATCCTGAATTACTTATTTGATGCAAAATATATGATTTTGGGGTAGAACGAGCTACGTTAGCCTACCGACAAAGACGGATCTATAAAGGCCCGGTCAATGACAGAAGTGATCCAGACCATTGGACCTTAAACTAGACGTATCTCGCAATCTGAAATCAGTTATCTGACGTAAAATATATGATTTTGGGGTTGAACGAGCTAGTTTAGCCTACCACAAAGATGGATCTTAAAAGGCCCGATCGATGACAGAAGTGATCCAGACCATCGGACTTAAACTAGGCGTATATAGCAATTTGGAATGAGTTATCTGATGTAAAATATGACATTTTGGGGGTAGAATGAGGTACTTTAGCCTACTTCCAAAGAAGGATCTGAGATGGCCCGGTCGATGACAGAATTGATCCCGACCATCGAACCTTAAATCGGGCGTATCTCGCAACCCAGAAGGAGTTATCTGACATAAAATATATGATTTTGGGATAGAACAAGCTACTTTAGCCTACCACCAAAGATGGATATAAAAAGGCCTGGTCGTCGACAGAAGTGATCCAGACCATCGGACCTTAAACTGTGTGTATCTCGCAATCTGGAATGAGTTATCTGACTTGGGGATAGAACGAGGTACTTTAGCCTACCGCCAAAGATGGATCTGAAAAGGCCTAGTCGAGGACAGAAGTGATCCAGAACATCGGACTTTAAATTGGGCGTATCTCGCATTCCGGAGTGAGTTATCGGACGTGAAATATGTGATTTTGGAGTAGAACGAGCTACTTTAGCCTATCGACAAAGATGGATCTGAAATGGATTGGTCGATGACAAAAGTAATCCGGACCATTGGACCTTAAATCGGGCGTCTCTCGCAATTCGGAATGACTTTTCTTACGTAAAATATATGATTTTGGGGGTAGAACGAGCTAGTTTAGTCTACCACCAGAGATGGATTTGAGAAGGCCAGGTCGACGACATATGTGATCCAGACCATCGGACCTTAAATCGCGAGCATCTCGCAATTCGGAATGAGTAATCTGACCTGAAATATATGATTTTGGGTTAGAACAAGCTACTTTAGCCTACACGCAAAGATGGATCTAAAATGGCCCGGTCGACAACAGAAATGATCCAGACCATCGAACCTTAAATTGGGCGTGTCTCGCAATCTGTAAAGAGTTATCTGACGTAAAATATATGCTTTTGGGTAGAACGAGCTACTTTAGCCTACCACCAAAGATGGATCTGAGAAGGCCCAGTCGACAACAGAAGTGATCTAGACCATTGGACCTTAAACTGGGCGTATCTCGCAATCTGTAATGAGTTATCTGACGTAAAATAGATGATTTTAGGGTAGAACGAGGTACTTTATCCTACCGCCAAGGATGGATCTCAAAAGGCCCGGTCAACGACAGAAGTGATCTAGACCATCGGACCTTAAATTTGGCGTATCTCGCAATCCGGAATGAGTTATCTAACGTAAAAGATATGATTTTGGGGTAGAACGAGCTACTTTAGCCTACTGCCAAAGATGAATCTGAAAAGATCCGGTCGACGACAGAAGTGATCCAGACCATTGGACCTTAAACTGGGCGTATCTTGCAATCTGGAATGATTTATCTGACGTAAAACACTTGATTTTGGGGTAGAACGAGCTACTTTAGCCTATTGCCAAAGATGGATATTAGAATGCCCGGTCGACGACAGAAGTTATCCCGACCATCAGACCTTAAACTGGGCGTATCTCGCAATCTGGAATAAGTTATCTGACATAAAATATATGATTTTGGGGTAGAACGAGCTACTTTAGCCCCTGCCAAAGATGGATCTGAAAAGGCCCGGTCGACAACAGAAGTGATCCAGACCATCGGACCATAAATCGGGCGTATCTCGCAATTCGAATTGAGTTATCTGACGTAAAATATATCATTTTGGGGGTAGAACGAGATGCATTAGTCTACCACCAAAGATAGATCTGAAAAGGGCCGGTCGACGACAGAAGTGATCCAGACCATTGGACCTTAAATCGGGCGCATCTCGCAATGCAGAATGAGTAATCTGACCTAAAATATATGATTTTGGGGTCGAACGAGATACTTTAGCCTACCGCCAAAGACGGATCTGAAATGGCCCGATCGACGACAGAAGTGATCCACACCATCGGACCTTAAACTGGGCGTATCTCGCAATTCAGAATGAGTTATCTGATGTAAAATATGACATTTTGGGGTAGAACGAGCTACTTTAGCCAACTGTCAAAGAAGGATCTGAAAAGGCCCGATTGATGACAGAATTGATCCCGACCATCGGACCTTATATCAGGCGTATCTCGCAACCCGAAAGGAGTTATCTGACGTAAAATATATGATTTTGGGGTAGAACGAGCTACTTTAGCCTACCGACAAAGATGGATATGAAAAGGCTGGGTCGTCGACAGAAGTGATCCAGACCATCGGACATTAAACTGTGCGTATCTTGCAATCTGGAATGAGTTATCTAATGTAAAATATATGAGGTCATTTAGCCTACCACCAAAGATGGATCTGAAAAGGCCCGATCGACGACAGAAGTGATCCAGAACATCGAACCTTAAATTGGTCGTATCTCGCAATCCAGAGTGGGTTATTTGATGTGAAATATATGATTTTTGAGTAGAACGTGCTACTTTAGCCTACCGACAAAGATGGATCTGAAAAGGACTCGTCGATGACAAAAGTGATCCAAACCATTGGACCATAAATCGGGCGTCCCTCACAATCCAGAATGAGTTTTCTTACGTAAAGTATATGATTTTGGGGTAGAAAGAGCTAGTTTAGTCTACCGCTAAAGATGGATCTGAGAAGGCCATGTCGACGACATAAGTGATCTTGGCCATCGGACATTAAATCGCGAGCATCTCGCAATCCGAAATGAGTAATCTAACCTAAAATATATGATTTTGGGTTAGAATAAGCTACTTTAGCCTACACCCAAAGATGGATCTAAAAAGGCCCAGTCGACGACAGAAGTGATCCAGACCATCGGACTTTAAATCGGGCGTGTCTCACAATCCCTAATGAGTTATCTAACGTAAAATATATGCTTTTGGGTAGAACGAGCTACTTTAGCCTACCGCCAAAGATGGATCTGAGAAGGCACGGTAGACGACAGAAGTGATCCAGACCATCGGACCTTAAACTGGGCGTATCACGCAATATGTAATGAGTTATTTGACGGAAAATATATGATTTTGGGGTAGAACGAGGTGCTTTAGCCTACCGCCAAAGATGGATCTCAGAAGGCCCGGTCGACGGCAGAAGTGATCGAGAGCATCAGACCTTAAATCTGGCATATCTCGCAATCCGTGATGAGTTATCTGACATAAAATATATGATTTTGGCGTAGAACGAGCAACTTTAGCCTACTGCCAAAGATGGATCTGAAAAGGCCCGGTCGATGACAGAAGGGATCTAGAACATTGGACCTTAAACTAGGCGTATCTCGCAATCTGGAATGAGTTATCTGACATAAAATATATGATTTTGGGGTGGAACGAGCTACTTTAGCCAATCACCAAAATGGATTTGAAAATACCCGGTCGACGACAGAATTGATATCGACCATCGGACCTTAAATCGGGTGTATCTCGCAATCCGGAATGAGTTATCTGATGTAAAATATATGATTTTTGGGGAGAACAAGCGGCTTTAGCATACCACCAAAGATGGATTTAAAAAGGCCCTGTCGATGACAGAAGTGATCCTGACCATCAGACCATAAATCGGGCGTATCTCGCAATACGAAATGAGTTATCTAACGTAAAATGTACATTTTGGGGTAGAACGAGCTACTTTTTCCTATAGACAAAGACAGATCTGAAAAGGCCTGATCAACGACAGAAGTGATCCAGACCAACGGACCTTCAACTGGTCGTATCTCGCAATAGGGAATAAATTGTCTGACGTAAAATATATGATTTTGGGGTAGAACGAGGTACTTTTGCCTATGCCAAAGATGGATGTAAAAATGCCCGGTCGACGACAGAAGTGATCCAGATCACCGGACCGTAAATTGGGTGTATCTCGCAATCCGAAATGAGTTATCTAACGTAAAATATACATTTTGGGGTAGAATGAGCTACTTTTTCCTATTGACAAAGACAGATCTGAAATAGACGGGTTGACGACAAAAGTGATCCAGACCATTGGACCTTAAATCGGGCATATCTCGCAATCCAGAATGAGTTATCTGACGTAAAATATATGATTTTTGGGTAAAACAAGCTACTTTAGCGTACCACAAAAGATGGATCTGAGAAGGCCCGTTCAACGACATAATTGATCCAGACCATCGGACCTTAAACTAGGCGTATCTCGCAATCTGGAATGAGTTATCTGACGTAAAATATATGATTTTGGGGTAGAACGAGGTATTTAGCCTACGCCAAAGAAGGATTTGAAAATGCCTGGTCGACGGCAGAAGTGATCCAGATCATTGGACCTTAAATCGGGCGTATCTCGCAATCTGGAATGACTTATCTGACGTAAAATATATGATTTTGGGGTACAACGAGCTACTTTAACCTACCGCCAAAGATGGATGTCAAAAGGCCCGGTTGACGACAGAAGGGATCTAGAGCATCGGATCATAAATCGAACGTATCTCACAATCCAAAATGGGTTATCTGACGTAAAATATATCATTTTGGTGGTAGAACGAGCTTCTTTAGTCTACCACCAAAGATGGATCTGAGAAGGCCCGGTCAACAACAGAAGTGAACCAGACCATCGGACCTTGAATCGAGCGCATCTCGCAATCCAAAATGAGTATTCTGACCTAAAATATATGATTTTGGGGTAGAACGAGCTACTTTTGCCTACCGCCAAAGATGGATCTGAAATGGCCCGGTTGACGACAGAAGTGATCCAGACCATCGGACCTTAAATCGGGTGTGTCTCGGAATTCAGAATGAGTTATCTGGCGTAAAATATATGCTTTTGGGGTAGAACGAGCTACTTTAGCCTACCGACAAAGACGGATCTGAAATGGCCCTATCGACGACAGAAGTGATCCAAACCATCGGACCTTAAATCGGGCGTATCTCGCAATCCGAAATTAGTTTTCTGATGTAAAATATATGATTTTCGTGGTAAAACGACCTACTTTAACCTATCACCAAAGATGGAACTGAAACGGCCCGGTCGACGACGGAATTGATCTAGACCATCGAACCTTAAATCGGGCGTATCTCGCAATCCGTAATTAGTTATTGATGTAAATTATAGGATTTTAGGGTAGAACGAGCTACTTTAGCCTACTACCAAAGATGAATCTAAAAAGGCCCGGTCGACGACAGAGGTGATCCGGACAATTGGACCTTAAATCGGGCGTATCGTGTAATCTGGAATGAGTTATATGACGTAAAGTATATGATTTTGCGGTAGGAGCTACTTTAGCCTATAGCCAAAGTTCAATCTGAAAAGGCCCGGTCGATGTTAGAAGTGATCCACACCATCGGACCTTAAATCGGGCGTATCTCTCAATCCGAAATGGCTTATCAGGTGTAAATTATAAGATTTTGGGGCAGAACGAGCAACTTTAACATACCGCTAAAGATGTAGCTGAAAAGGCCCGATCGACGACAGAAGTGGTACAGACCATCGGACCTTAAATCGGGCATATCTCGTAATCCAGAATTACTTATCTGACGCAAAATATATGATTTTGGGGTAGAACGAGCTATGTTAGCCTACCGATAAATACGGATCTGAAAAGGCCAGGTCAACGACAGAAGCGATCCAGACCATCGGCCCTTAAACTGGGTGTATCTCACAATCTGGAATGAGTTATCTGACGTAAAATATATGATTTTAGGGTAGAACGAGCTACTTTAGCCTACCGCCATAGATGGATCTGAAAAGGCCCGATCGACGACAAAAGTGATCCAGACCATCTGACCTTAAACTGGGCGTATCCACAATCTGGAATGAGTTATCTGATGTAAAATATGACATTTTAGGGTAGAACGTGGTACTTTATCCTACCGCCAAAGATGGATCTGAAATGGCCCGGTCGATGACAGAAGTAATCCCGACCATCGGACCTTAAATCGGGCCTATCTCACAACCCGAAAGGAGTTATCTGACATAAAATATATGATTTTGGGGTAGAACGAGAAACTTTATCCTACTGCCAAAGATGGATCTAAAAAGGCCCTATCGACGACAGAAGTGATCCTGACCATTGGACCTTAAACTGGGCGTATGTCGCAATCTGGAATGAGTTATCTGACGTAAAACATAAGATTTTCGGGTAGAATGAGCTACTTTAGCCTACTGCCAAAAAAGGATCTAAAAAGGCCCGGTCGATGACAGAACTGATCCAGAACATCGGACCTGAAACTAGGCGTATCTCGCAATCTGGAATGAGTTATCTGACATAAAATATATGATTTTGGGGTAGAACGAGCTACTTTAGCCAATCGCCAAAGATGGATCTGAAAATGCTTGGTCGACGACAAAAGCGATCCAGACCATCAGACCTTAAATCGCGTGTATCTCTCAATCCAGAATGAGTTATCGGACGTAAAATATATGATTTTGGGGTAGAACGAGCTACGTTAGCCTACCGACAAAGATGAATCTGAAAAGGCCCGGTCAATGACAGAAGTGATCCAGACCATCGGACCTTAAACTGGGCGTATCTCGCAATTTGGAATGAGTTATCGGATGTAAAATATATGATTTTGGGGTAGAACGAGCTACTTTAGCCTACCGCCGAATATGGATCTGAAAAGGCCCGATCGATGATAGAAGTGATCCAGACCATCGGACCTTAAATTGGGCGTATCTTGCAATCTGGAATGAGTTATCTGATGTAAATGATGACATTTTAGGGTAGAACGAGGTACTTTAACAAACTGCCAAAGAAGGATCTAAAAAGGCCTGATCGATGATATAATTGATACCGACCATCGGACCTTATATCGGGCGTATCTCCCAACCTGAAAGGAGTTATCTGACGTAAAATATATAATTTTGGGGTAGAACGAGCTACTTTAGCCTACCGACAAAGATGGATATGAAAAGGGCCGGTCATCGACAAAAGTGATCCAGACCATCGGACCTTAAACTGGGAGTATCACACAATCTGTAATGAGTTATCTGACGTAAAATATATGATATTGGGGTAGAATGAGGTACTTTAGCCTACCGCCAAAGATGGATCTCAGAAGGCCCGGTCGACGACAGAAGTGATCCAGACCATTGGACCTTAAATTGGGCATATCTCGCGATCTGGAATGAGTTATCTGACGTAAAACATGTGATTTTGGGGTAGAATGAGTTACTTTAGCCAACCGCCAAAGATGGATTTGAAAAGGCCCGGTCGATGACAAAAGTGATCTAGAACATCGAACCTTAAACTGGGCGTATCTCGCAATCTGGAATGAGTTATCTGACATAAAATATATGATTTTGGGGTAGAACGAGCTACTTTAGGAAATCGTCAAAATGGATCTGAAAATGCTTAGTCGACGACAGAAGTGATGTAGACCATCGGACCTTAAATTGGGTGTATCTCGCAATCCGGAATGAGTTATCTGATGTAAAATATATGATTTTGGGTAGAACGAGCGACTTTAGCCTACCGCCAAAGATGGATCTAAAAAGGCCTTATCGATGACAGAAGTGATCTAGACCATCGGAACATAAATCAGGCGTATCTTGCAATACAAAATGAGTTATCTAACGTAAAGTGTACATTTTGGGGTAGAACGAGCTACTTTTTCCTATAGACAAAGACGGATCTGAAAAGGACGGATCGATGACAAAAATGATCCAGACCATTGGACCTTAAATTGGGCGTATCTCACAATCCAGAATGAGTTATCTGATGTAAAATATATGATTTTTGGGTAAAACGAGCTACTTTAGCCTACCGCAAAAGATGGATCTGAGAAGGCCCGGTCAACGACAGAAGTGATCCATACCAACGGACCTTAAACTGGTCGTATCTCGCAATCTGGAATAAATTATCTGATGTAAAATACATGATTTTGGGGTAGAACGAGGTACTTTAGCCTATGCCAAAGATGGATCTAAAAATGCCCGGTCGACGACAGAAGTGATCCAGATCATCGGACCTTAAATCGGGCGTATCTCGCAATCCAGAATGAGTTATCTGATGTAAAATATATGATTTTTGGGTAGAACGAGCTACTTTAACCTACCACCAAAGATGGATGTGAAAAGGCTCGGTCGACGACAGAAGTGATCTAGACCATCAGATCATAAATCGGGGGTATCTCGCAATCCGAAATGGGTTATCTGACATAAAATATATCATTTTAGTGGTAGAATGAGCTGCTTTAGTCTACCACCAAAGATGGATCTGAAAAGGCTCGGTCGACAACAGAAGTGATCTAGACCATCGGGCCTTAAATCGAGCGCACTTCGCAATTCAGAATGAGTATTCTGACCTAAAATATATGATTTTGGGGTAGAACGAGCTACTTTAACCTACCACCAAAGATGGATCTGAAATATTGATGACAAAACTGATCCAGACCATCGGACCTTAAATCAGGCGTGTCTCGCAATTCGGAATGAGTTATCTGACGTAAAATATATGCTTTTAGGTTAGAACGATCTACTTTGGCCTACTGACAAAGACGGATCTGAAATGGCTTTGTCGACGACAGAAGTGATCCAGACCATCGGACCTTAAATCTTACATATCTCGCAATCCGGAATTAGTTTTCTGACGTAAAATATATGATTTTGGGGTAGAACGAGGTACTTTAGCCTATGCCAAAGATGGATCTGAAAATGCCCGGTCGACAACAGAAGTGATCCAGATCATCAGACCTTAAATCGGGCGTATCTCGCAATCGGGAATGAGTTATTTGACGTAGATACTTGCGCATATATTTAAATTGTAAGTCATGGGAAACATTCATATTCTCAACCTTCTCCTCTAAAGCACGAAGATGAGCATCAAACTCAAATGGCTCATAATCAGGTTCATTTGCAGAATCAGATTCTATTTCATCAAAAATGTCATCCATGTTTATGTCATCAGGAGGAAGATCACTAGCATCTTCTTCATCCCCAGCTTCAGCTCCACTACCACTAACATTGACTTGGCCAGGAGCCAATTCCAACTTCATCTTGTTAATATTCAATTTGTTAAAAATAAGATGATGGATAGGAGCCTCTCCAACAGGCATAGCCACTCGCATATGATTTGCTAATATAGTCATAAGATATGCAAAAGGTATATCACTATGACCTGGATAGACACAAAACTGAATAATGGAATGACATATCAAAGAAGGAAGACAAACTTTAGAACCAGAAATGACAGAATGCAAAACCCGAACCATAAATGCAGATAATTCTGTTTTATTACATGAACGAGGATACAGATTTGAAGTAAATATTCTATGAAGAACCCTTTATCTGGGTAACAAGTACTTTGAGGGGAGCGCATTCCCTTTATGCGTCCATTGCTCATTCATATTGCATAAATCTCTAGTGAGCATACGTTTCTCTGATCCAGAGGGTTTCTCAGTTAAAGTATGAATAAGAATACCCTCATCATTAACAGGTATGTCCATAAGGCTCGAAATTAAATGATGATCTACATCAAATGGCCCTTCTCTAGCATTAATCCTAAAAGTTAAATTCTCAGAAGAAAAGTCAGAAAGACCTACAAACATGGCATGTGCAATAGATTGGTATGCAGGCCCACCCCAATATAAGATGTTATCCCATCCTACAGCTTGAAGTAGAGGTAGGATACCAAAATGAGTAATATGGTTAAGATCAACTGGACGTTCAACAATGACATTGCGCATACGCAAATCCCTAACATATGAGGGATCATCTTTGGGTGACCGAAGATGGCACTGAGTAATAGGAGTTGATCTAGAGGAAGATGGACCACGGGAAGTTTTCTTTTTCCCTTTAGCATCCATTTGCAATACAAGACTCAAAGAAACAAATAGATTGAAAAGATTTGAAGCGGGGTTTTGATAGATCAGATTTTTGAAAAGAAAAACCCCAAAATTGTAATGAAAGATCAAATAGATTACTCCAAGAGTGAAAATGAAGTAATATTAACTAGAATCTACAAGAAAATCACAAATGACGCACTAACCTTGAAGATCTAGGTTGGTGGGTTCGACTGGTCGGGCGTCGGCTCATTGGAAAGAAAAAAGGAAATGAGGAAGATGAGATTTTCCTGAATTTTAAAAGACCCAACGCGCTCCACGACCGGTCTTGAGCTGTCCTCGAACGGTCGTACCATATCGGTCGAGCACACCCACGACTGGTCGAGTACCGACAAAAATATGCAATTTTCATAAAAATTTAAAATTTAAACACATAAATTATCAAATATAAATACACTATGATACATATATGTAAGAATATTCAATTTAAATTACACATACCAAGATCAAATTTCAATTTACTAAACCTGCTTTTGTCGAGCAGTTTAGTGAAAATGTCAGCAAGTTGAGTCTCGGTCGGAATGTATTCCAAAGATATTATTTTATCTTCCACTAATTCACGAATGTAATGATACCTAATGTCAATGTACTTGGTGCATGAATATTGGATTGGATTTTTAGAAATGTTTATTGCACTGGAATTATCACAATATAAGACCATAGAATCTTGTGCTATTCCGTAATCACTTAACATACGTTTCATCCAAACAAGCTGAGTACATGCATTTTCAGCTGCAATGTATTCTGCCTCAACAGTTGAGAGTGATACGGAACTTTGCTTCTTGCTAAACCAAGAGACTAAACAATTTCTAATATAAAAACAACCACCACTGGTTGATTTCCTATCATCGATATTCTTAGCCCAATCAACATCAGTGTACCCAGCCAACTGAACACTAGTATCATATGGATACCAAATACCCAAATTTACAGAACTTGCGACATATCTAATAATCAACTTAACAGCAGTTAGATGCGACTCTTTAGGGTTAGACTGATATCTAGCGCAAATACCAACACTTAAAGCAATATTAGGTCATCTAGCAGTTAAATAAAGTAGACTACCAATCATACTTCTATACAATTTAGGATCCACATCTTTACCTGTAGAGTCCTTTGAAAGTCTTAGAGTTGTACTCATAGGAGTATCAAAATTCTTACCATTCTCAAATCCGAACCTTTTAATCAAGTTCAAGGCATACTTGGTTTGAGAAATAAAAATACCATCAGGTTGTTGTTTTACTTGCAACCCTAGGAAATAATTTAATTCCCCAACCATGCTCATTTCAAACTTAGATTTCATTAAATATGCAAACTCAACAGTCATGTTAGTGCATGTTGATCCATAAATAATATCATCAACATAGATCTGAACCATTAAGATATTATCGTTATGTTTGTTAACAAAGAGCGTCTTATCGACACTACCCATTTAAAATTTATGGCTTAGTAAAAACTTAGTCAATTTTTCGTACTATGCCTTGGGAGCTTGTTTTAGACCATATAGAGCTTTTTTAAGATGGTATATATGATCAGTAAACTTAGGGTCTTCAAACCCTGTAGGTTGTTCAACATATACTTCTTCTTGTAAATCGTCATTCAAAAAGGCACTCTTTACATCCATTTGATAAATTTTAAATTTTCTAAAGCATGCAATGGATATAAAAAGTCTGATTGATTTAAGACGAGCAACTGGGGCTAAGTTTCATCGTAATCAATGCCTACAATTTGAGTGTACTCTTGTACAACCAGTCTTGCCTTGTTTCGAATAATATTACCAAGTTCATCAGATTTATTTTTGAAAATCCACTTTGTTCCGATAATATATTTATCTTTAGGTCTAGGAACAAGATACCAGACATCATTTCAAATAAACTGATTAAGTTCTTCCTGCATAGTTATATCCATTTTTCGTTAGAAAGAGCTTCTTTTACATTTACCGGTTCAATCTGGGATGTAAAACAAACGTAGTTACATATGTCTTCTAATTATCTACGAGTGCGCACACCAATGAGAGGATTTCCAAGGATTTGAGTGTTTGGATCATGTTTGATAGTTCTTAACTCAGAATTATTTTGATTTGATGAAGTATCTGGTTTATCAATCAAAAGAACTTCATCATTATCTGAACTAGGGGCAGGTGTATTCAAGTGATCATCAATGACCACATTAATAGATTCTTGAATCACACCGGTCCTGTTGTTTAGAACACGATATGCACAACTGTTTAAAGAATATCCCAAAAAGATACCTTCATCACTTTTAGTGTCAAACTTCCCTAGATTATTACGGTCACGTAAAATATAGCACTTACTGCCAAAAACTCGAAAGTATTTGACAGTAGGATTCTTATCAAACCAAAGTTCACAAGTAGTTTTATTATTAGATTTACATGTATAAACTCGGTTGATAATATAGCATGCAGTATTTACGGCTTCAACCCAAAGATTTCTAGGGAGCTTCATACTATTCAACATTACATTTCCCATTTCTTAAAGCACTCTATTTTTCCTCTGCACAATTCCATTTTGTTGTGGTGTTTTGGGTGCAGAGAATTCATGCGATATTCCCTGATCGCGACAGAATTTCTCAAAACTGCTACTCTCGAACTCAGATCCATGATCACTATGGATCTTACAAACTTGAGAACCTTTTTCAGTTTGGATCTGTTTGAGAATCTTTTTTTACTTCATCAAGGGTTTCTGATTTATCCCTTAAGAAGGCTACCTAAGTGAATCTGGTAAAATCATCCATGATTACGAGTATGTATTTTTTGTCACCTCGACTCTCCATCCTGGTAGGTCCTTATAAGGTCCATATAGAGAAGCTCGAGTGGTCTAGACGTGGCATTGGAGTTCACCTTTTTGTGAGAGCTCCTTGTTTGTTTGCCAATCTGGCATTCGCTACATATCTTGTCTATCTTCTGTAATTTAGGTAGACCTCTTATTAGTTCTCTCTTGCTCAATATGTATAAATTACGGTAGTGTACATGTTCAAGGTGTTTATGCCATAATTCTGTTTCATTGGTATGGACTAGTAGGACAATTGATTAGATGAGCTACCATCACTTACAATATAGCAGTTTTCAGAAGTCCTGCGACCAGTTAATATTACAGAACCCTTTTTGTTTAAGATTTCACAACCTTTATTAGAAAATTTCACGCAATGATTGTTATCACATATTTGAGATATGCTTAACAGGTTGTGTTTTAGCCCCTCAACATATAAAACATTCTTAAATAAGGGGAGGTTATAGAGTTGAACAGTACCTTGGCTAATAATCTTGCAGTTGTTACCATCACCAAATGTGACTGACCCATCAGTCATATCTTTAAGATCGGTGAATAAAGCCTTGTCGCCTGTCATATGCCTGGAGCACCCACTATCAAGGTACCACTTTGAATGGCTTGTAGCTTTGAAAGCAGTGTGGGCAACTAAGCAAGTAACCTTAGGAACCCATTTCATAACTGTTTTGAGTTTAGGAGTATAGTTGGTCTTTTTCTATCTGTTGTTGTTGTAAGAATGACCCACTTAGTTAGATTTTAAGAGCTCCTTAAGCAAATTAACTATTTTTTCAGCTAAAGGGTTTCGGTTTTGAGTTTTATAGTTGACATAATTACTTTTAGGTTTTTAAAAAGTTTTAACATTTTAGAAAAACTTTGATTAGTACTTTTCCCTTTTGAGTTTGAGGTTTCTCCTCTTACAAACTTAGGAGGAGTATTCTTTTGTTTAGAAGGTATATTCTTATCATAGCCCAACTCGGATCTATCACCACATTTTCTAGATCCGGATAAAAGTTTTTCAAACTTTGGATCTCCTTGGGCATACCTCCATGTATCCTTTGAACTCAAAAGTGAAGAGCTTTCAAGCTTAAGTTTATCATTTTCAGCTTTAAGTTTTTCAATCAGGGAGGTTTTGAACTCTAAATCACTTTTAGTCTTTTCAAAACAATCTGAAATATGGGATTTTTCTAAAACAATTGAATCAAAATTTTCTTTGAGTTTTAAAAACTTTTCTTTTTGAAGTTTTAGTTTTACGACAATCTTACAACTTTCCTTGTATAGGGCATTATAAGCATCTTGTAGATCTTCTTCATTTTCATAATCACTATTCAAATTTTCTTCACTGGTTGAATCATCATGATCTGAAAAAGTAAACTTGGCTAGAGTCATAAGGGCATTAACTTCATTGCCCGACTCAGTTTCAGAATCTTTTGATTCAGAAGAGGCTTCAGTGCCAGAAGATTCATCCCAAGTAGCCAACATTCCTTTCTTTTTAGATTTGTCCTTTTTAGGACATTTGTTTGCTAAATGCTCATATTCTTGGCAGTTGTAACATTGACTATCTTTCAAAGATTTCCAAGTTTTAGATTTAGGTTTAGATCTTTTCTTATCATTTGATTTTTGAAAATAAACCCTCTTCTTACTTTTGAAAATCTTATAAAACTTTTTCGCTAAAAGATCCATATTGTCTTCAGAATTTTCTAAATCAGAATTTCTTGAAAAATACATTTAGAAGATTTAAGAGCGATAGATTTAATTTTAGGAGCTTTAAAGTTTAACTCATAAGTCTGTAAAGACCCAACTAATTCTTCTACCCTCATATTGTCCATATCACGAAGTTCCTGGATCACGGTTACCTTGGAGTTGAACCATTCAGGAAGTAAGCGTAGTATCTTTACACACACTTTACTTTTTGGGATTTAATTGCCAAGACCCCACATAGAGTTTATAATGTCATTTAATCTTGTATAAAAGTCCATAAACATTTAATTTTCCTCCATATGAATTTCATCAAATTTTGTTGTGAGGAGTGACTTTAGATTTCTTGACAATTGTTGTACCCTCGTGTGTCATTTCTAAAGTATCCCAGGCTTGCTTTGCAGTATCACGGGATAAAATTCTTTTGAATTCATCCGGTGATAGTGCGCAAGTGATTGCATTTAGTGCTTTTGCATTGGCACTACTTTCACTTTTCTGAAGAGTGGTCCAAGAATAATAAGGTGAAGCTTTCATTGATTTTGATCCATCGATACCAGTTACTTCCATGGTATGTGGGATCCATTCAGTCATTGTGGCTTGCCACACGCTCTCATCCATGGATATAAGGAAAATCCTCATCCTGGCTTTCCAATAAGCATAATTGGAGCCATCAAATGGTGGAGGTCTAGTGACTGAAAGGCTATCAAAATTTGACATCTTATATATAGCTTAGATCGTTAGCTCAGGAAATGAATCCAAATATAAAGAATTAAAAATGAGCTATTTGGCTTTAATACCACTTGAAAAGGTCAAGCTATGTATCCTAGAGGGGGGGGGGGGGGGGGGGGTGAATAGGACTATGCTAAATTTAAAATAATTACAACGGAATATAATAATGAGATAGCCAAATAAAAAGAAATCAATTCACAATGCTGAAAGGTAAAACAACCTCAATAATCAAGTATTGAGAGGTTGAGAGAAATGCAGTTCTAAGGACAACCTTACACCATAAAAACCAAGGGTTTATGGCAGGACAACCTTATTTCTAGAACGTTCTTTGTATCAAAAACTCAAACTAAAAAGGAATAAATAAATAGCAAGGAATTGAAATGAGTTGCAAGAATTTAAATCTAAATTATTACAACATTCACATCCACACATACATTCCACAAACTTGAATGATAAAAGATAGGAATTTAAGCAAACATTCAAACCACAATACACAAGGCATTATAGTGGTTCACCTGTGTGTACACCAACTGTTAAACAACAGCCACACAGCTACTCCACTCCTAATATCCTCACACAGGGGATATTAGCGTTCACTATCAAAATAGGTTTCACAGGTTCACCTAAAACCTTCACAATTGTGTCTTTTAAAATAGGCTTACGCAATTCAAAAACCCGTCTTTCTGAGTTTTCTGGCTCTCCTCAGATAACCAACAAATTGAGATTTTTCTGGCTTAATCTCAAACAAAACCAAAATAATGGAATTTACAATAAATGTAAAATACCTGGATTTCTCCTTTTTGAAGCAGCCCGGAAGAACCAATCGGAGTAGAAGTTCAATGTCCAATACTCACTTTAAAATGGTTCTAGGTTCTAATTAATTTTAAATTAAACCAGTTGGGCTTAGCTCAATTTGATTTTGATTCCAAGAAGACTCTATACAGAAATTCCTCTTTCAAATCAGATTGGAATGTAGAAACAAAATCAAATGCAAAAGCTAACAAAAAGAGAATATTAAATATGCACAATGTAGCTTAAAATGAACATAAACTTATCTTAGAGTGGAGCCTTGAATTTCCTTAAATTGAGTTATGAAACTCTGAAATTCGTGTTCAATTTATAGATGCAAAAATCACGTCGACGACTGGTCTTAAGAACCCTTCGACTGGACGTAGAACCAACGACATTTTGAAATTTTAAGCACGATTGGATTAGACGGTTACATGATCGGTCGTAGGGTGTCTACAACTGGTCATAGGACCTCTACGACTGGTCGTAGAACTCAAAGATTGGTTACTGTTGTTTGAGTCGTAAAACCAGGACTGGTTGAAGGACGAGTCGTGCTATTCCTACGACTGGTCGAACAGTCTCTAAGACTGGTCGTAGAATAACCAAAAAATTCTGAAAAATTGCAACAACTTAAAACTGGTCATGGAATTTCTTGGACTGGTTGAACCAGTGCTAGGACTAGTCGAACAAGGTCTAGGACTAGTCTTAGAACAGGCCAAATTCATGTAAAAAGATTCATCTTGAATTATGTATACAAAATGACGTATCTTAAGGTCAATCTAAGGTCATTCATACCTGGGACATGAAGTATGAGCATTGAAACTTCATTCTTTTAGATGAAGGTTGACCTTTGAACCTTATGAAGCTTGAGATCTCTACTTGATGTAGCTTGACCTTGAGATTCTTTTACAACTTGAACTTAACCTTCTACTTGAGTTGCACTTGAGTCTTGAAATGCACTTGAGTCTTGAACAAACACTCTTCTTATCGATGTAGCTCTAAACATTGAAGCATACAGAAGAGGAGAAAATACATGACCTTACATTTCTTGAAATCGATTACCGTACTTGACTTGAAGCATTGTGATGACATGTTTTGAACATATATCAACATACAAACACAAGACACAAATAGAGGTTTTGGCACTACAAAATTTGACAACCAGAGGAGCATGAGACCATAGCACGTACAAGTTATCTAACGTAAAATATATGATTTTGGGGTAGAACGAGCTACTTTAGCCTACCGCCAAAGATGGATCTAAAAAGGCCCGGTCGATGACAGAAGTGATCCGGACAATTGGACCTTAAATCGGGCGTATCTCGCAATCCGAAATGACTTATCTGACGTAAATTATATAATTTTGGGGTAGAACGAGGAACTTTATCATACCGCTAAAGATGTATCTGAAAAGGCCCGATCGACGATAGAAGTAGTGCAGACCATCAGACCTTAAATCTGGCGTATCTCGCAATCCGAAATTACTTATCTGACGCCAAATATATGATTTTGGGGTAGAACGAGCTACGTTACCCTATCGACAAAGACGGACCTGAAAAGGCTCGGTCAACGACAGAAGTGATGCAGACCATCTGACCTTAAACTGGGCGTATCTCGCAATCTGGAATGAGTTATCTGACGTAAAATATATGATTTTGGGGTAGAATGAGCTACTTTAGCCTACTGCCAAAGATGGATCTGGAAAGGCCCGATCAACGACAGAAGTGATTCAGACCATCGAACCTTAAACTGGGCGTATCTCGCAATCTGGAACGAGTTATCTGATGTAAAATATAACATTTTGGGGTAGGACGGGGTACTTTAGCCTACCGCAAAAGATGGATCTGAAAAGGCTCGGTCGATGACAGAAGTGATCCCGACCATCGGACCTTAAATCGGGCGTATCTCACAACCCGAAAGGACTTATCTGATGCAAAATATATGATTTTGGGGTAGAACGAGCTACTTTAGCCTACCGACAAAGATGGATATGAAAAGGTCCAGTCATCGTAAGAAGTGATCCAGACCATCAGACCAAAAATTGTGCGTATCTCGCAATATGGAATGAGTTATCTTACGTAAAATATATGATTTTAGGGTAGAACGAGGTATTTTAGCCTACCGCCAAAGATAGATCTGAAAAGGCCCGGTCGACGACAAAAGTGATCCAGACCATCGAACCTTAAATCAGGCATATCTCGCAATCTGGAATGAGTTATCTGACGTAAAATATATGCTTTTGGGGTAGAATGAGCTATTTTAGCCTACCAACAAAGATGGATATGAAATGGCCCGGTCGACAACAGAAGTTATCCAGACCATCAGACCTTAAATTGGGTGTATCTCGCAATCCGGAATTAGTTATCTGACGTAAAATATATGATTTTTGGGTAGAATGAGTGACTTTAGCCTATCGACAAAGATGGATCTTAAAAGGCCCAGTCGACGACAGAAGTGATCCAGACCATCGGACCTTAAATCAGGCATATCTCGCAATCCGAAATGAGTTATCTGATGTAAAATATATGATTTTGTGGTATAACAAGCTACTTTAGCCTACCGACAAAGACTGATCTGAAAAGGCCCAGTTGACGACAGAAGTGATCTTGACCATCGGACCATAAATCGGGCGTATCTCGCAATCCGGAATGAGTTAACTGAGGTAACATATATGATTTTGGGGTAGAACGAGGTTCTTTAGCCTACCGCCAAAGACGGTTCTGAGAAGGCTTGGTCAACGACAGAAGTGATCCAAACCAACAGACCTTAAATCGAGCGTATCTCTCAATTCGGAATGAGATATCTGAAATAAAATATATGATGTTGGGGTAGAGAGAGCTACTTTAGCCTTCCGCCAAAGATGTATCAGAAAAGGCCTGGTTGAAGACAGAAGTGAACCGGACCATCAGACCTTATATTGCTTGTATCTCGCAATCCAGAATGAGCTATCTGACATAAAATATATCATTTTGGGGTTGAATGAGGTACTTTAACCTACCGCCAAAGATGGATCTGAAATGGCACGGTCGACGACAGAAGTGATCCAGACCATCGGACCTTTAATCGAGCTTATCTCTCAATTCGGAATGATTTATCTAACGTAAAATATATGATTTTAGGATAGAACTATCTACTTTAGTCTACCGCCAAAGATGGATCTTAAAAGGCTCGGTCGACGACAGTAGTGATCCAGACCATCGGACCTTAAATCGAGCGTATATCGCAAACAAGAATGAGTAATCTGACGTAAAATATATGATTTTAGGGTAGAACGAGTTACTTTAACCTACAGCCAAAGATAGATCTGGAAAGGCCTGGTCGATGACAGAAGTGATCCAGACCATCGGACCTTAAATCGGGCGTATCTCGCAATCCAAAATGACTTATCTGACGTAAATTATATGATTTTGGAGTAGAACGAGCAACTTTAGCATACCGCTAAAGATGCATCTGAAAAGGCTCGATCGACGACAGAAGTGGTACAGACCATCGGACCTTAAATCGGGCGTATCTCGCAATCCGGAATTACCTATCTGACGCAAAATATATGGTTTTGGGGTAGAACGAGCAACGTTAGCCTACCGACAAAGACGGATCTGAAAAGGCCCGGTCAACGATAGAAGTGATCCAGACCCTCGGACCTTAAACAGGGCGTATCTCGCAATCTGGAATGAGTTATCTGACGTAAAATATATGATTTTGGGGTAGAATGAGCTACTTTACCCTACCGCCAAAAATGGATCTAAAAAGGTCGGGTCGACGATAGAAATGATCCAAACCATCGGACCTTAAATCGGGCGTATCTGCAATCCGGAATGAGTTTTATGACATAAAATATATGATGATTTTGGGGTACAATGAGCTACGTTAGCCTACCGCCAAAAATGGATTTGAAAATGCCCGGTCGACGACAGAAGTTATCCAGACCATCAGACCTTAAATCGGGCCTATCTCGCAATCCAGAATAAGTTTTTTGACATAAAATATATGATTTTCGGGTAGAACGAGCTACTTTAGCCTACCGCCAAAGATGGATCTTAAAAGGCCTGGTCGACGACAGAAGTGATCCAGACCATTGGACATTAAATCGGGCGTATCTCGCAATCCGGAATGAGTTATCTGACGTAAAATATCTGATTTTGGGGTTGAAGGAGCTACTTTAGCCTTCCGCCAAACATGAATTAGAAAAGGCCCGGTCGAAGACAGAAATGATGCAGGCCATTGGACCTTGAATCGGGCATATCTCGCCATCTGGAACGAGTTATCTGACGTAAAAAATATGATTTGAGGGTAGAACGAGCTACTTTAACCTACCGCTAAAGATGGATCTGAAAAGGCCCGGACAACGACAGAAGTGATCTTGACCATTGGACCTTAAATCGGGCGTAAATCTCAATTTAGAATGAGTTATCTGAAGTAAAAATATTATTTTAGGGTAGAACGATCTACTTTAGCCTACCGCAAAGACGGATCTAAAAAGTCCCAGTCGACGACAGAAGTGATCCAAACCATCGTACCTTAAATCGGTCGTATTTCTCAAGCCGGAGTGAGTTATCTGACATGAAATATATGATTTTGGGGTTGAACGAGATACTTTAGCCTACCGCTAAAGATGGATCTGAACAGGCCCGATCGACGACAGAAGTGATCCAGATCATCGGACCTTAAACTGGGCGTATCTCGTAATCTGGAATGAGTTATCTTATGTAAAATATATGATTTTGGGGTAGAACGATGTACTTTAGCCTACCGGCAAAGATTTATCTGAAAAGGCCCGATCGATGACAAAAGTGATTCCGACCATCAGACCTTAAATCGGGCGTTTCTCGCAACTAGAAATGAGTTATCTAACGTAATATATATGATTTTGGGGTAGAGCGATCTACTTTAGCCTACCGCCAAAGATGGATATGCAAAGGCCCGGTCGTCGATAGAAGCGATCCAGACCATCGGACCGTAAACTGTGCATATCTCGCAATCTGGAATGAGTTATCTAACGTAAAATATATCATTTTAGGGTAGAACGAGGTACTTTAGCCTACTGACAAAGATAGATCTGAAAAGCCCCGGAAGACGACAGAAGTGATCCAGACCATCGGAGCTTAAATCGGGCATATCTCGCAATCCGGAATGAGTTATCTAACATAAAATATATGCTTTTGGGGTAGAACGAGCTACTTTAGCCTACCAACAAAGATGGATCTGAAATGGCCCGGTCGACGACAGAAGTGATTTAGACCATCAGACCTTAAAATCGGGCATATTCGCAATCTAGAATTAGTTATCTGACGTAAAATATATGATTTTTGGGTAGAACGAGCTACTTTAGGCTACATACAAAGATGGATCTTAAAAGGCACGATCGACGACAGAAGTGATCCAGAGCATCGGACCTTAAATCAGGCGTATCTCGCAATTCAGAATGAGTTATCTGACGTAAAATATATGATTTTGTGCTAGAACAAGCTACTTTAGCATACAGACAAAGACGAATCTGAAATGGCCTAATGGACGACAGAAGTGATCCAGACCATTGGACCATAAATCAGGCGTAACTCTCAATTCGGAATGAGTTATCTGAAGTAAAATATATTAATTTAGGGTAGAATGATATACTTTAGCCTACCACAAGGACGGATCTGAAAAGTCCTAGTCGACGATAGAAGTGATCCAAACCATCGCACCTTAAATCGGTCGTATCTCTCAATCCGGAGTGAGTTATCTGACATGAAATATATGATTTTAGGGTTGAACGAGCTACTTTAGCCTACTGCTAAAGATGGATCTGAAAAGGCCCGATCGACGACAGAAGTGATCCAGACCATCGAACCTTAAACTGGGCGTATCTCACAATCTGGATTGAGTTATCTGATGTAAAATATATGATTTTGGGGTAGAACGAGGTACTTTAGCCTACCGGCAAATATTTATCTGAAAAGGCTCGGTCGATGACAGAAGTGATCCCGACCATCGGACCTAAAATCGGGCGTTTCTCGCAACTCGAAATGAGTTATCTGACGTAAAATATATGATTTTGGGGTAGAGCGATCTACTTTAACCTACCGCCAAAGATGGATATACAAAGTCCCGTCGTCGATAGAAGTGATCCAGACCATCGGACCGTAAACTGTGCGTATCTCGCAATCTGGAATGAGTTATCTAACGTAAAATATATCATTTTGGGGTAGAACGAGGTACTTTAGCCAACCGACAAAGATAGATCTGAAAAGCCCCAGAAGACGACAGAAGTGATCCAGACCATCGGAGCTTAAATCGGGCATATCTCACAATCCAGAATGAGTTATCTGACGTAAAATATATACTTTTGGGGTAGAACGAGCTACTTTAGCCTACCAACAAAGATGAATCTGAAATGGCCAAGTCGACGACAGAAGTGATTCAGACCATCGAACTTAAAATCGGGGTATTTGCAATCTGGAATTAGTTATCTGACGTAAAATA
>JAJHSJ010002356.1:0-37687 GCA_021015155.1 Magnolia officinalis | reverse complement strand
AAAAAAAAAAACAATTGAGTGTAGATATGTCGTCATCCGACCCATTGACAAACATTTGGAACTACGGTTCCCTAGTCGAATCGCCAAGGTCTGAAGAACAAAGATTGTGTGTATTTTATGTGCAGCAAAGTTTGTTAATAAAACTAATCGACTTCTATAACGCCCTGAATTTCGAGGGTCAAGTAGATACTCAATTCCCGATATCCCGGGTGCCACTTATGCCTTGCGGAAGTGAAAAAATTTGAGTTCATTCGATTAGTGTATGAGCATTCAAAAAATTTAATGGACCATGCCAGTATACAGAAGAAAACATAACTTAACCTTAAGATTTAACTAGCCAAATGATGTGTATTCGTTCAGCTAATGGGACCGCGTCCTAGAAAAAATACAAATAATCCAAAAATGTACAAAATGTCCCTGCCCTATGGCCCCATCCTTGGCCGTAGGGTAACTATAGTGACCCGCCCAGGAGCTGAAAATACGAGAGCTCCTCCTCTGAGTTTATAGACGCCTCGTCCAACACGTCGGACTCTGTGATACCTACATTTAAGATAGGGTTTGGTTGGTGTTTTAAAACACCATCCCAGATTGGGAGCGAGTGATCAACTCAATGGTTCCATTAACATCAAGTAATCAAATCCACGAGCGTAATTAATGAAAAGTAATTTAAGCATACAGTCCTTAGACACTCTTATTAATTCACATGCATGCCATTATGATATGATGCATGCCCTCGCCATCCAACACTCCCTCATAGCGACTCCATCTTACGTTCGTAAATGAACAACACTCCCTTATCATGCACGTAATCTCAACTATCGAGTCGCCACACCTAGGTAATGCAATGCACAATGATCATGTTATGCGAGTGTTTAGTTAAGTTCGTTCGTCCAACAAGGTTGGAGAAACTAAGACACTTCCATGAAATCAAAAGCCCTAACCCGATCGTAAGGCCTAGAGCGGCCGTGGCAGCCCCATGCCTGAGACCCTTAATCCATCTGGGTTCGTCACTCCCAGTTGAACTCATACGGAAGGCGGGATTATAGATTAAATTACTCGCGGTCACTACGGGGAGGCTCGTCATCCCAGCGTAGGTTGACAGATGAAACACAGTGTCCCATACTACCATCCCCGGCTCTCGAGACTTGTGGATTGTATCATTAACGGTTGTAAGTGGTGTTCTAGGGGCGTAGGGTGTCCCAAGTTCAGACAGGCATGAACATACATGGTGAACACAATTGTTGGCCAGCTAGTGGACTAATTTGGTTGACTCAGGCAAACTACGGTGCAACCGGCATTGGGTGTAAGCGTCCCATGTAGTTCAACTATTGCTGGTTGTCCATCTTCGGCCTGGATCGGTCGGATTTGCCCAGGGCAGCTGATCCAATAAGGCTGCCCTCATGAGTTTTTCCGATTTGCTGGTAAACCCAATTGACCAATAAGTTAAAATTTTATAGCATGTTATAAACACATTCTATTTTAGGAATAGGCGAACATACTTGTCAGAAATTCAGGACATTCTAGTTAATATGGGCAATCAAATGGACATGCGGGTATAATACACAATCATCGCAGAATTTGCAACATTAAGACAAAAATGCCTGTATTAGGGGACAATGTAGAATAAATGGGCAAACATTTTAATAAGTTCTATCTATTCAAGCATTAGTTCAAAGTTCAGCTACATTAAGCATGGTTCACAATTCGTGGAGGACAATCAATCAAGGGGTGTTCACTGAATTGCATGCGATCATAAATTCACTACATAATCATTATTTGTGATATAGGTTTAATAATTGGCAACCTAAAGGTAATGGTCCGCACCTAGGGGTGGTCCAACTATTTTTTAGCGCCGCTCCTAGGATATCGACGGAGCGATTGACAGATTAACACCCTGCGTCAAATAGGTTAGTTCGTAAGGGAACATGCGATAGCCCGAAGGATCAAATTTTTAAAAGGGGCTCGAGGATTACCTTTTTATTGTCGTCGGGCCATTCTCTATAGCGGGGTGTGGTTATGGGCTCCGACGTGGGCATCAGCAATAGGAAAATCCCCCAAATAAGCTCCCCAAGGACCTTCCTCTCTCACTTCTCCCCACTCGCTCTCTCCCTTATAATTGAAATTTTGTATGGGAGTGAGGGAGTGTATATTTGGGTCTTATATAGTTCAATTTTTTGTGTCTAAACGGCCCTAGGGGCCCTTTTTCTAACATGCATGCCCCTAGTGGGTTGGATTTTGACTCATAGGGCTCCTTCAAGAGCTCGTTGGCCTATCCCCGCCTTGGGGCAGGTGCCCCATCATGGGGATCTACGATTGGTCCAATTTTGGTGGGGATCGGATGCATGCCTTGATTAATCGCGGGGACCTTACTTACGATTGACGGCTATCGGTGCTCGATCGGGGCTACAATTATATGAATAAGAGTAGGAAAATATTCTTGACTTATGACTCAAGTTTGGTCGCAATCTAATGGTTAGAAGGTCACAACTATGCGAAACAACGATGGGTCTATTGCACTTAAGTTTTTAGATTTCAGCCTATGGGATTCGCGCGTTTTAAGCACTTGGCTTCTAGCCTAAGTTGAGCTGTTCTAGACACTTTCTTAGTTTGCCACCCGTGATGAGCGTCAAGCCTAGTGAGAAAAACATTATTTTATAGTTTCAGATCTAGTGATCGACTAACGAGCAGTTTAGAGCTTGTTCGGATAATCGGCGCATTTCTGAAATGAATTAGGTATCAAGATTTCTTCTGCATAATTATTAGAGTTTGGATTAACTATGTTCATAGTATGGCCTATTCACAAATAGCAAAAATGATGATTTAGTCATGATCACTATAGACCATTACTTCTTAGGCTAAATGAGTAACTGGGATGATTTAGTTTATTAATTAAGATTTAACCCATAGTTGTCTCGATTTTAGGTAGGTCTTTATTTAGTTATGGTTGTCTCGATTGGTCAGTGATAGGTTGGCTAGATTTGGGCCCTAAATGAACAAATCACGAAGCTAGACTTGAGGTTTAAGTGATTAGGCGGATTTATTGGTTTTCTATGGTTGGTTAATATAATTCATGCAGTTCTTTATTGGTATCACCTACGTATAGGCTCATATCGAGCATCAAGGGTAAGTAAATGAAGACGTAGGCTAGTTATATAAAAAAAAAAAACTTAAGAATTTTTTGCAATCTAGAATAGCGAAAATTCAGGATGTTGCGGCTTCAGTTATACTTTGCATGTTGATGGTGATGCAAAACCATGCCCTAATGTCCAAAAGGATGTCCAAATTCTTTTGCAGACCCTTATATATTCAAATAAGAAACCTTCCACTCCATCCAAACCTTCTGGTACACGAAGAACTAATACGAAAGATGCAGATGAGAAAGCCAAATTAAAAGCTTTGGAAGAATATCAACTCCAGCTCGCCTTAAAACATAAAATGGAAGAGGCTTCTAGACATCAACGATGTTCTTTAAGACAACATGATGTTGAAGTAGGATCAAGCACAAGAAACAAACAAAAAGAGAGAGAGAGAGAGAGAGAGAGAGAGAGAGACAGAGAGAGAGAGTAACAAATTCAAGTTCCTTACTCGTCTCAGTGAATTTTATAAGGTGTTGGGTATTACGTACAAATCTTCACATAAAGAAAGCTTGAAAGTTTTAGTTTAAACTATAAAAGTACACGAAAGAAACCTCTCATCACCTTTTGATTCAGAAGAGGTGAACTAATATGTATATAAAAAATTAGATAGTAGTTCGGATGGATCAAACGACGATGCAGAGCATATAATTATATGCTAAGAACAGGAAGACACTCATCATATGGACGTTATTAGTTGTAATTTGTGAACAATGTAATTATAACGGATTATAATTATACTTTATGTATTTTATACATTTTAGTGTTATGTTCAACTTCGAATTCAAATTTGAAATCGAATTCAAACTCAACTCAAATTCAATATATGGAATTCGAACTCCCCTGGAAAGCACAAACTCGAATAAAAGTTACAAACTCAAACTCAGCTTGAAAGCTTGAGCTGGAAGAACTCGAGCTAAAACTCAACTCGAATTGGCCCCATTTGCTAAGCTCGGCTCGGTACACTCATGTACAGCTTTACAGTGATTGGAGTCATCCAATCAGTTTGATTTTTGGCACTTTTCACCTGAGTGGTGTTGCATAAAAGGAGAGGGTGAGGCAGCGGCCCTCACTCACCGGTCTGAACTTTCAACAACTGGACGGTCAAAGTTGTCCAATCAGTTTATTTTTCGCCTGTATACCATCCACACGGTGGACCACCATATCAACGGTTTGGATCATCACATACGTGGTTTGTGCACCTTGAAGAGGGAGTTATACATTACAGCATTTCCTCTTTCAAACCAAGCGCAGTGAAGCAATCTCCGTCCAAATGACCAGAAATCAGAGCCAAAGCAATGCTCTCCAAAACGCCCTCCAATCTCTTGGAAATCCCCACCTTACTAACCTCTCTCAAATGGCAAACCGAACTCCAGCAATCCCACCCCTTTTCCCAAATCTCCTCCCTTCTCTTACATCACAAGCACTAGATCAAAATCCTCCGAAATCGAAATCTCATTCCTAAACTCACCCTTCCCATCTTTCTCAAAATCCTTGATAATTAATACCCAAAACAACCCCCAAATCTCCCTCCATTTCTTCAACTGGTCCAAAACCAGTCTACCCTTCAAACCAGACCTCAAATCCCACCTCAAAATCATCCAAATCTTGGTTCAATCCAACCTTCAAGAACCCGTAAGATCAATACTAAAAGAACCCATTATCCAATCAGAATCGATATCAATGGTTGTCAATTCATCGGTCAAAACCTGTAAGAACGGATTTTTATATGTTTTGTTTTGAACTCATGCTCTAAAATGAACTGCCAAGATTATTGGATATTTTTAAGACACGCACGCCTGTGCACTCGGACGCGGATTAGCTATTGACAGGTTAAGTAGCCAAGACTTGCTACCGAAGTGACGTCACCAAGTTCAGCGGGTCCCACCATTATTTATGTTTTGTATCCACACCGTCTATCCATTTGGAGAGACCATTTTAGGGCATGAGCCAAAGAATAAGTCAGATCCAAATCTCGAGTGGACCCCACCATAGAAAATAGTGGAGAGAGTGAAATGGATAGACCATTTTAGGGCATGAGCTAAAGAATAAGTCAGATCTAAATCTCGAGTGGACCCCACCACAGAAAATAGTGGAGAGAGTGACGCCCACTATTAAAAATTTATAAGGGCCATGAAAGTTTTCGATCAATTTGATATTTTTGTTTTCCCTTCTTTAATGTATGTGTTAACTTATGAACAGTTTGGATCTCAAATAAACATCACGGTGGACCTTAAGAAGGTTTCAACAGTGGGCATCACTCTCTCCACTATTTTTTGTGTTGGGATCCACTATAGATTTAGATCTGACTCATTATTTGGCTCATGCCCTAAAATGATCTCTCAAAATGGATGGATGGTGTGGATATAACACAGACATCATTGTGGGACCCACAAAACCTGGTGACGTCACTTCTCGCTACTCAACCTGTCAATAGTTAATTCGCATCTTGTGCACTCACATCACAATTAGAGCTAGGCAAAAACCATCCCGATCCGGTGGATCTGACCCGATCTAAACCGAACCGAAGGCCTGGATCAATGCGATTCGAGTAGGATTAATCAGATCCGATCATACATCAGATTGAGTTCAAATCGTGGTCAATCCGGACTGATCCGATCGAAAATCTGATCTGAATGGATTCGATCTGATTCGGTCGGGTCCTATATATAAGTTTTTTACTTTTTTATTTTTATTTTTAACTTTTTAGTTTTTATTACCTCTCTTTCTACCTTACCCATCCCAAACTGAACGAACCTTAACCCATCTCTACTAGATCTCGATCTGAACCCACTAGTCCACTACCACCACCGCTCAGCCCGGCAACCTGTCTAGCCGTCCGTACCTTCTTCGCATCTGGTAGGTATTGATTTATTGTTAATTTTTATTTACCCGAACCGAACGAATCCAAACCCTAACTCATCTCCTTTTATCTAACAGCCTAACAGGGCTCTATCCGAAGTCCGAACCCACCAGCAACCCGTCCGTCCGTCCAATCTCGATTTGTTAGGTTGATTTTTTATTTTATTTTGTTAAATTAATGTATTTTTCTGTCAGTGGCTCGTTGGTGGACCGCACTAGCTCACTGGTGGTCCGGCAGAGGTCATGAGTCGGGACCCCGCTCGCTAGCTTGGCCCTGCTTGCTGGTGGTCCGACCGAACTCTGTTGGTCCGGCCCTGCTGCCCGGCTCGCTGGCTCGCTGGAGGTCCTGCTTAGGCTCGTCGTTGGCTCGGCCTTAGGCCCTTGGCTACCCTGGTTCGCTGGTGGTCCGGTCAAACCCTAAACCCTACCTTAATCCTTAACCCTACCCTAATCCTAAACCCTAACCCTAAACCCTACCCTAATCCTACACCCTAACCCTAACCCTTAACCCCTAATCCTTGACCCTAACCCTTATAACCCCTAACCTAAACCCTAAACTTGATACCTAACCCTACCCTAATCCTAAACCCTAACCCTAACTCTAACCCTTAACCTCTAATCCTTAACCCTAACCCTAAGTTCCTAACCCTAACCCTAACCCTTAACCCCTAACCTAAACCTTAAACTTGATACCTAAACCCTAACCCTAACCCTTAACCCCTAACCTAAACCTTAAACCTGATACCTAAACCCTAACCCTTAACCCCTAATCCTAACCCAAACCCTAACTTAAACCCTAAACCTTAAACTTAACCATAAACCCTAAAGTTAAACCATAGTCCTAAACTTAAATCCTAAAGCCTAAACCCTAACCCTAATCCATAAACCCTAATTCCTAAATTGTAAAAGTATTTAATTTATTCGAAATTTTGAATTAAACTATACATTGCTTATTGCTTATTACTTAATGATTGTTACTTATTGGCTTATTTCTTATTGCTTATTGTTTGTTTACTGTTTAATATGTTTGTATAATTAACTAATTGTATTACATTTTTTTTTTTTTGCTTATCTCATTATTGTGCATTGTATAGTTAGCTTAATATGTATTACATTACTTTTTTTTTGTTTAGATTATTATTGTGACTTGTGAGTTGTGACTTGTGACTTGTGACTTGTGATTGTGATTTTAGATTTGTGACTTAGATAATTAGTTACCCATTTGAGAATTTATATGTGGCCATACATAGATATAATATGTTTTTGGTGGAATAGAAATTGTTCAAATTGTCTCATTTTGAACAGTTTAAGGTTAGATGGATAGTATGTTTTCATATAACCTATTTAGATATTCATACGTGATCTGCGATCCATCTCCTCATTTCTATTTGGATATATTTTTTTTGTTTTATTTCCGATGCTAAATATCTTCACATTAGTTAGATATTTGGCATCAAAATGTAACAGAAGATCAACTTATTTGGAGATGCATGGGGAGATGCTGCCGAATTTTCGATGTAGATCTTTAAATGAGAATATGAAAGTATTACAATTTATTCAACCTTCGATGGGTAACTAATTTAGGATTTAATTGTTACTTGTAAGTTAGATAATTAGTTGTCCATTTGAGAATTTCTATGTGGCCATACATAGATATAGTGTGTTTTTGATGGTATAGAAATTGCTCAAATTGTCTCATTTTGGACAGTTCTAGTATGCTTTCATATAATCTATTTAAATGTTCATGCCTGATCTGTGGTCCATCTCCTCATTTCTCTCTAGATATGTTTATTTTGTTTCATTTCCAATGCCAAATATCTTCACATTGGTTAGATATTTGACATCAGAATATAACAGAATGTCAACTTATTTGGAGAGAAACGGGGAGATACTGCCGAATTTTCGGCATGGACATTTAAATGGGAATATGAAAGTATTACAATCTATTCAACCTTGGATAGGTAACTAATTTAGGATTTAGTACAACTCTGCTAGTATTAGATTGCTAATGCTAATATGATTTAGTATATTTCAACTATCAGATGGAAAGTGGGGGTCTTTCTAATATCCCGGGCGGTCGGTCAATTACATCGTCGATGATCCTTGAAGATGAAGTATTAGGTCTTGAACCTGAAGAGGTGTCCATTAATACTAGTACCACACAGTCATATATTATAGGAAAAGTGAAAAAGAGATTAGTAGTGTGGGATGATTTTGAAGAAATAACCCTGAAGAACGACACCGTGCAGATACAATGCAAGTACTGCAAGACTCAGTACGCTAAACAAACAGATGGTTTGACCACAATTTTGAAGAAACATATTTTGAAGTGTTATAAAAAAGTGAGAACTCCGGCAGGGCCACAAACACTTTCATTTACGCAATCTGTATGGGTCAGGGTACATTGTTTATCTACAAGTATAACAAAGAGCTGGTGAATGAATTGACGGCTGTAAGTGCTATATTGTATAAAGCACACCTTTGTTTGTCAAATTTCGTTAAGATAAAACAGCCTATGAAGTGGTCCGTCTAATGTGGATCAAGATGGAAAGTTCAAGTCCTCACTTCAAGTCAAGCAAGTTCAACATCTACTAAAGTGTGAGACTCTACTAAAGTTCAAGTCAAGAAGTGGATCAAGAAGTTTAAGCTTCACGTTCTACTAAAAGATCAAGCTCTATAAGTTCTATTGAATTATCAAGTAGAAGAACAAGTTTCATGAAGTTCAAGCTTCAATGTTCAGTCTTTTCAGGTATAACAGACCCTAGAAAGACCTTAGGCTTAGGTTCTTTCAAGAAACAAACTTATATGGATTTTCGTACTTTTGTTAGGCTAAAGTTCGACTAGTCTAGGCTTAGGTTCGACTAGTCTAAGTTGTGGCTCGACCAGTTTAAGAAATCTTTGACCAGTCTAAGTCTGAATTCAGAAAAACTAATTTTTCTGTTGCTTCCTCAACCAGTCGAAGAGGGGCCTTCGACCAGTCGAGAGTTGCTCGACTCAAAGTCCAGCAACTAAAATCAGGCACCCTCGACCAGTCGAAGCCCATGTTCGACCAGTTGAATAGGGCCCTCGACCAGTCAAGCTGGGCCTTCGACCAGTCGAAGAACCGTTTTATCTGATCACGCTCAAAATTTGAAATTTTTTTAGACCTTAAATGAGTCGAAGAAGATCTTAAACGAGTTAAAGCAACAACTTTTCTGACTATAAATAGAGGACTTCTCTCAATTCGAAATTATCAATCCAAGCCAGTAAAAGCTTTCATCAAGAGAAAGAGGTACTCATTATTATCAAGCTATTGTATGGTATTTTTAATATTTCTTTAATAGCTTTTTGTTTCAATTCCTAGATCTCTTATTTTATAATGAGAGTAGATACTCTTCTTTAAGATCTTGAGGAATTCAAACAAGTAGCCCTTGGTTTGAATCAATTTAAAATCAATCTAGAACCTAAAACCCTTGTTTATGTGATTGGACATTGAACAATCTACTATAAGAGAAGCGGTTTTACAGGCTACATCAAGAGATATGTCTTCAAGGTGAAGATAAGTATATTTTATCTTTTGTATTTTGATTTTATTGAGATTGTCAGAAAATCTTATTTGTTAGTTTTGCTGAGATAACCAGAAAATCTCAGTGAGGGGTTTTTTCTTTGTTTGTGATAGCCCTTTAAAATCACAACTGTATCAGGTTTTAAGGTGACCTTGTGAAAACCTTATTTTTAGTGAAAGCCAATACCACGTGGATAGTGATTATTGGGAGTAGAGTAGGTGTGGCTATTTGAGAATGGTTGTTGTACACACTGAACCATTATAACTCTTGTGTTGTGGTGAATGTTTACTTTTTGCATTTTTAGAGAATGGTTGTAATTTTATTTATGCAAAAGTGGTGAATGTTTGTAATAAATAACTTTATTGTCTATTTCTTGGTTTGAGATCTTGATCCTTACAATTGTTCGTGAAATAAGGTCATCCTGCCTAAACTTTGTTTTGGGTGTAGGTTGTCCTACGAACTAGTTTGAATCAATTTTTCAATACTTGAGCGATTGAGTTTCCTGATTTGTTTATTATTTCAGCAATTCAATTTTTTTTTGGCATAGTCCTATTCACCCCCCCCCCCCCCCCCCCCCCTCTAGGACTGTTAAGCTTGCCCTTTTTAACGACTAAGTTAATTATTACAATGAAAGACCATTTCAGATGGTAGAGAGTCCTGCTTTTGTTGAACTAGCCAAATGCCTTAACCCCAAATACGAGAAGGTCTCCCGTACAACAATAAAGAGAGTGTGTATGAAGATGTATGAAAGCGAGAAGCTCAAGTTAAAAAGAGAGTTAGAAACGATTTTCCGAATTAGCCTGGCATCAGATTTGTGAATGACATCCAATCAATGAAATGGGTATATGTCACTAACTGCTCACTACATTGATGCAGAATGGAGGCTTTGCAAGAGAATCATAAACTTTCGTTATCTTGCGCCTCCTCATAGTGACTTCATGATTTCAGACCGCTTGTACAGATGTCTTGTAGAGTGGGGAATTGAGAAGAAGATCTCCTCAATAACTCTAGACAATGCCTCTACAAATGATAGCGTGATAATGAATTTGCACAACCAGTTTAGGACCACCGGTGACCTGTATTTTGGTAGAAAAATATTTCATGTTGGGTGTTGTGCCCACATCCTAAACTTGATTGTACAAGATGTCCTTAAAACAATTGATCCCACGATCGAGAACATAAGAGAGAGTGTGAGGTACATACGGGGGTCACCTTCACGATCACATACATAGAATGAGATCGTAAAGCGGTTGAATTTGTCAACTCAAAGAATGATGAAGCTGGACGTCATGACATGTTGGAATTCAACTTTTGAAATGTTGGATTCAGCGATAGATTTGACACCTGCATTCTCTCACTATGCGAAGCGTGATAGTGCGTATATTTGGTTGCCGTTTGAAGATGATTGGTCAAGAGCTATATCAGTTCGCAAGTTCTTTCAGTTTTTTACAACAGTACGAAGAAATTTTTGGGAAGCAAGTATCTAACAACAAATATATTTCTACCAGAACTTTGGAAGGTAAAATATGCATTACCCAAAAGCAATAGTGTATTAGACTTTTTACACTTAATGACCATGGGTATGCAGGTAAAATTTCATAATTAAATATTAGTATGAGTGTAGTTTGGTAATGGCTGTTGCAGTCATTCTTGATCCCCGATACAAGATGATGATGGTTGAATTCATATGTAGTAAATTGTATGGTGCGATGGGTGTCGTTGAGGTCGATAAGATTTGAAATGCAGTCGGTGAATTGTACAATTTCTATGTGTGCGCCGCAAAAGAAAAATCTCCTCATGTGGGTTCTAGTTCTGCTGTTGATTAACCGTAAGAAGAAATGGTAGATAATTTCATATCTTACGTGGCACAGCGGAAAGGACTCAAATGCAGACGCCTAATCAGAACTTGAAGACTATCTCAAAAAGCCACTTCTAGTTGTACAATCCAAAGGCGATAAATTTGATGTTTTGGACTGGTGGAGGACGAGATCTTGTAATTTACAATACCCTGTGCTCTCGTTAATGACACGAGACATATTATCAATTCCAATTTCAACTGTGGCTTCAGAATCTGCTTTTAGTACATGGAGTAGGGTCGTAAGCAAGTATAGAAGCTCACTTACACCTGAATCGGTTGAAGCGCTCATTTGTACATAGGATTGGCTGTGTCCGATATGGGGGAAAGGAAACTCCATTGATGAGGAGTTCGATGAAGAGGAGAGTGACAAGCATGATGAGACAGTACCTGCAGCTACAAGATGAGACACTGCCTTCTATTTCTGTTGCATTTGCTTAAAAGTTATATCATGATATTTGTAATTATTTTTTAATGGTTAAATTGTAATATTATGGTTATGGGTGGATGGATATTTTTCTCTTTTCATTTGTACTATTTAATTAGTTAATGTTATTTAAATATCTTATTATATTGTTGGGTAATTGCGTTTATTTATGACTTTAGCTCTTTTTTTTTCTTAACGTTGTCCTAACCTAACCAGATATACACATGTAGATATGTCATCGGAAGATGATGCATTGGTAGATAATTGGGATTATGGAGTCCAAGTCTACTCTCAAGATGGAAAGATAAAGTTACAATGTAAGTTGTGTGGAAAATAATTTGTCAACAAAATAAATCGACTCAAATTACATTTAGCTTGTCGGGGAGGAGACGCCACACCATGTAGCAAAGTTCCTCAGGAAGTTCGAGATTTATTTCGAGTCATTCTCGACTCAAATATAAAGACTTCCTGCACCCTTCACCCTACAACTACAATCAATACAACTAACCAAAGAATATATAGAAGTAGGCTTATTATAAATGAAGAAGGGTTAAGCAGAGGAACTGCCTTTAGTTTCAGGCCTTCCATAATTGGTAAAGAAGAAGAATAAGAGAGAATTTTAAGGGAACAGAAAGAACGCGATTATAAAGAGGCCATTAAAGAAAGCTTGAAAATGACATCCGAATCAAGGAGTACCAGACAACAACATCCAGCTCCGAGACAATATGATGCTGAAGCAGGCACGAGTAAACCATCAAAGTTTCTTAAAAGTCTTGTAGCATTTTATAGACGGTTGAGAACCTGTACAAATCAGATCATAAAAAGCGACTGAAAAAACTCTTTGTATCTATGAATGAGGACGATGGGAAGGAATCCCCACCATCCAATTCAGCAGAGGTGAACGACCATTTTTTGGACACATCCAGCTTGGAGTCGGCCCAAAGTTCTCCCGCAGTTGAATCCGTAAAAAGAGAACCGAAAGATGATTCTGACGACGAAAGTGGAGGTGGAGGAGGGGATTACTATTACGGTTATGGACAAGGTTCATCTAGTTACATGCCACAAAGGCATTCATCATACAGAAGGTATTGAATGTATAAAAGTTTTACCTAATCTGTATGTCAGTATGTGCATGTTAGGTTTATTTACTTTTGATTTTGGACAGAGTTTATTTACTTTGTTCATTTTACGTCAGTATGTGTATGTTAGTTTTACCTAATCTGTATATCAATATGTGCATGTTACCCTTAATTTCTTATTATGATTTATGAGCCACACTGTGGATGAAGCATATCTCTTAAATAATAAATATGTTAGCCATATTATCAATGACTATTTAAATGGAAAGATCAGGTAATTAATATTATCGTCTTAGACTCTTAGTAAAACTTTAGGCTACGCATTATCAATAGTTAGGTTAGCAACTTTTACGGCTTAGATTTCCATGAAACTATACCTTCTGTATGATTTAAGAATCACCGTACCATTTTGTTACAATTTTTTTAAAAAATAATTTTTAGAATTTTTTTTTTAAAAATTTTTCAATAAAAATAAAAAATAAAATCAGGACCGATTCAAACCGTACCGAATCCGATCCGACTCGGTTTCCTTGACCGAGTCGAACTCAGATCGGATTAGGCTAGCAGTGGTCGGAATCGGTTCGATTCAGATGACCCGGACTCGGTCCCAGATCGGATCGAGTTCCAGTCAGGCTATGTAAATTTCGGACTGAGTCCAGTTGGACCAAATCTAACCTGACTTGGCTGGATGCCCAACTCTAACCACAATGAGTACTCGAACCCATGATCTGGTGTTGAAACTCATGTGAGCCTACATTAGGATGGCCCCTCATAGTCCTAACACACTACAAAAAAGAGGGTTTTTAGCGACGAAACACTTAGCGACGAAACTATTTTTCGTCGCCAAAAGTCATTTTTAGCGACGAAATAAATTTTCGTCGCTAAAAGCTCACTTTTAGCGACAAAACTTTTAGCGACGAAAATTTTCGTAGCTAAAAATAGGACATTAGACTTTTAGCAACGAAACTTTTCGTCGCTAAATACTCCAAACATTTTCCACCGAAGTGGAACCAATTTCTTTTAGCTGCGAAAATTTTCGCAGCTAAAAATACTGTATGAGACCTTTAGCGACGAAAATTTTCGTCGCTAAAAACTCGGAACATTTTCTTAAACTTTCAGCGGCGAAAATATTCGCTGCTAGAAGTCTTGTAAGGTACAAGACTTTTAGCGGCGAAAAGTTTCGCTACTAAAAGTCTTGTACCTTACAAGACTTCTAGCAGCGAATATTTTCGCTGCTAAAAATGAACTAAAATATCTTTTAGCGACGAAACTTTTCGTCGCCGAAGGTTTCTTTTTAAAAAAAAAAAATATTCCAATTCAAAATCCGTACAAAATTTTTGATATACACCTGTTAACAATTAATTTCATCATATTCATCCTGATATCAACATTTTATCATATTCACTACAGAAACTTTTAGCGGCGAAAATTTTCGTCGCTAAAAAACACTATTCAAAACTTTTAGCAGCGAAAATTTTCGCTGCTAAAACTAAACTAGCATATCATTTAGCGACGAAAATTTTCGTTGCCAAAAGTTTCTTTTAAAAAAAAAATATTCTAACTCAAAATCTGTACAAAATTCCTGATATACATCTATTAACAATATATTCCATCATATTCACATTCACATCGAACTAAACCCAAACTACATAAAGTTTTAGCGGCGAAAATGTTCGTCGCTAAAAAATACTATATAAGACTTTTAGCCGCGAAAAGTTTCGCCGCTAAAAATAAACTGACATATCTTTTAACAACGAAAATTTTCGTCGCCAAACATTTCTTTTAAAAAACAAATATTTCAGCTCAAAATCGGTACAAAATTTCCTGATATACGTCGGTTAACAATATATTCCATCATATTCATATTCACATTCACATCCATCTAAACCCAAACTACATAAAGTTTTAGCGGCAAAAATGTTCGTCGCTAAAAAATACAATACAAGACTTTTAGCAACGAAAATGTTCGCTGCTAAAAATAAACTGACATATCTTTTAGCAACGAAAAGTTTCGTCGCCAAAAGTTTCCTTTAAAAAAGAATATTCCACCTCAAAATCCGTACAAAATTCCTGATTTGCATCTGTTAATAGTATATTCCATCATATTCACATTCACATCGATCTAAACCCAAACTAAATAAAGTCTTAGCGGCGAAAATGTTCGTCGCTAAAAAATACTATACAAGACTTTCGCTGCTAAAAATAAACTGACATATATTTTAGCAACGAAATTTTTTGTTGCCAAAAGTTTCTTTTTTAAAAAAAATATTCCAGCTCAAAATCCGTAAAAATTCCTGATATACACCTGTTAATAATATATTCCATCATATTCATCCTAATATACACATTTCATCATATTCACATTCACATCCATCTAAACCCAAACTACATAAACTATATTCATCCAAACACAAACAATCTTATCTGTATCACATTCATTCATGCATAAATACATATAAACTTAACATCATAAACAAATAAACAAAAAATCACAAAGATGAAGATGGAGGTGGTGGGGCATCGATGGGTAAGCGTGCAACGAAAGCCTAAAACATCTCCGTCATCCGTCGCTCATGCTCCACCCACATCTCCGCCATCCTCCTCTCCTGCTCCTCCCTCTGCCTCACTAACTCCTCCTTCATCCTCCTCTGCCTCGCCAGCTGATCCTCTATCCTCCTCTCCTGCTCTCCCCTCTGCCTCGCCAGCTCCTCCAGGTTTAGGTTTAGGTTTAGGTTTAGGTTATAAGTATAGGTTTTGGGATTTGAGAATAGGTTTAGAGTTTAGGGTTTAGGAAATCGGGTTTGGATTCGGGATCGGGTTTAGGTTTGGGTTTTCAAGTTTAAGCTTAGGTTAAGGTTAGGGAGTTGAGATTAGGATTAGGTGCAGGTGTAGGTTTAGGTTTAGGGATTTGAGAATACATTTAGGTTTTAGGTTCTAGGTTAAGGTTTAGGTTTTAGGTTTAGGTTACTGTTAGGTTATAGGTTATAAGTTTAGGTTTTGGTTTAGGTTTAGGTTATAGGTTTAGGTTTAGTTTTAGGTTAAGGTTTAGGTTTAGGTTATAAGCTATAGGTTTAGGGAATTGAGAATTGGTTAAGGTTTAGGTTTAGGTAATCGAGTTCGGGTTCGGGATTTGGTTTAGGCTTGGGTTTTCATGTTTACGTTTAGGTTTAGGTTTAGGTTAGGGAGTTGAGATTGAGATTAGATTTAGGGATTTAAGAATAGGTTAATGTTTAGGTATAGGTTTAGGTTTAGGTTTTAGCTTATAGGTCTAGGTTTTGGTTTTAGGTTTAGGTTATAGGTTAAGGTATAGGTTATAGGTTTTTGTTTAGGTTGAGGTTATAGGTTTTGGTTTTAGGTTTAGGTTATAGGTTAAGGTATAGGTTATAGGTTTTTGTTTAGGTTGAGGTTATAGGTTTTGGTTTAGGTTTAGGTTTAGGTTTAGGTAGCGGTTTTAGTTTATAGGTTTAGGTTATAGGTCATAGGTTTAGGTTAAGGTTTAGGTTACAAGTTTTGGTTTAGGTTAAGGTTATAGGCTTTGGTTTAGGTTAAGGTTTAGGTTTTGGGTTTATGTTAAGGTTATAGGTTTAGGTTAGGTTTAGGTTTAGGTTATATGTTATAGCTTTGGGAATTGAAAATAGGTTAAGGTTTAGGTTTAGGAAATCGGGTTCGGGTTCGGGTTCGGGATCGGGTTTAGGCTTGGCTTTTCATGTTTAGGTTTAGGTTTAGTTTAGGGAGTTGAGATTGGGATTTGGTGTAGGTTTAGGTTTAGGGATTTGAGAATAGGTTAAGGTTTAGGTATAGGTTTAGGTAATCAGGTTCGGGTTCAGGATCGGGTTTAGGCTTGGCTTTTCATGTTTAGGTTTAGGTTTAGGTTAGGGAATTGAGATTGGGATTTGGTGTAGGTATAAGTTTAGAGATTTGAGAATAGGTTAAGGTTTAGGTATAGGTTTAGGAAATCGGGTTCGGGTTCGGGATCGGGTTTAGGCTTGGGTTTTCAAGTTTAGGTTTAGGTTTAGGTTAGGGAGTTGATATTGGGATCAGGTGTAGGTTTAGGTTTAGGGATTTGAGAATAGGTTAAGGTTTAGGTATAGGTATAGGTTTAGGTTTTAGCTTATAGGTTTAGGTTTTGGTTTTAGGTTTAGGTTTTGGTTATAAGTTTAGGTTAAGGTTATAAGTTTAGGTTATAGGTTATAAGTTATAGGTTAACGTTTAGGTTATAGGTTTTAGTTTAGGTTAAGGTTATAGGTTTTGGTTTAGGTTATAGGTTTAGGTTTAGGTTTTAGTTTATAGGTTTACGTTTTGGTTTTAGGTTAAGGTTTAGGTTACAGGTTTTGGTTTAGGTTAAGGTTATAGGCTTTGGTTTAGGTTAAGGTTTAGGTTTTGGGTTTATGTTAAGGTTATAGGTTAAGGTTATAGGTTTAGGTTAGGTTTAGGTTTAGGTTATAGGTTATAGCTTTGGGAATTGAGAATAGGTTAAGGTTTAGGTGTAGGAAATCGGGTTTGGGTTCGGGATCAGGTTTAGGCTTAAGTTTTCAAGTTTAGATTTAGGTTTAGGTTAGTGAGTTGAGATTGGGATAAGGTGTAGGTTTAGGTTTAGGGATTTGAGAATAGGTTAAGGTTTAGGTATAGGTTTAGGTTTAGGTTTTAGCTTATAGATTTAGGTTTTGGTTCTAGGTTTAGGTTAAGGTTATAAGTTTAGGTTATAGGTTAAGGTTTAGGTTAAGGTTATAGGTTTTTGTTTAGGTTTAGGTTTTAGTTTATAGGTTTAGGTTATAGGTTTAGGTTTTGGTTTTAGGTTTAGGTTAAGGGTATAAGTTTAGGTTTAGGTTAAGGTTTAGGTTACAGGTTTTGGTTTAGGTTAAGGTTATAGGTTTTGGTTTAGGTTAAGGTTTTGGTTTTGGGTTTATGTTAAGGTTATAGGTTAAGGTTATAGGCTTAGGTTTAGGTTATAGGTTATAGCTTCGGGATTTGAGAATAGGTTAAGGTTTAGGTTTAGGAAATCAAGTTCGGGTTCAGGATCGGGTTTAGGCTTGGGTTTTCATGTTTAGGTTTAGGTTTAGGTTAGAGAGTTGAGATTGGGATTTGGTGTAGGTTTAGGTTTAGGGATTTGAGAATAGGTTAAGGTTTAGGTTTAGGAAATCGGGTTCGGGTTCGGGATCGGGTTTTGAAGTTTAGGTTTAGGTTGGGGAGTTGAGATTGGGATTGGGATTAGGTTTAGGTTTAGGGATTTGAGAATACATTTAGGTTTTAGGTTTAGGTTTAGGTTTTAGCTTATAGGTTTAGGTTATAGGTTTAGGTTTTAGTTTTAGGTTTAGGTTTAGGTTAAGGTTATAAGTTTAGGTTATGGGTTATAGGTTAAGGTTTAGGTTTAGGGATTTGAGAATACATTTAGGTTTTAGGTTTAGGTTTAGGTTTTAGCTTATAGGTTTAGGTTATAGGTTTAAGTTTTGGTTTTAGGTTTAGGTTAAGGTTATAAGTTTAGGTTATGGGTTATAGGTTAAGGTTTAGGTTATTAGGTTTTTGTTTCAGTTAAGGTTATAGGTTTTAGTTTAGGTTTAGGTTATAAGGTATAGGTTTATAGGTTTAGGTTATAGGTTTAGGTTTTGGTTTTAGGTTTAGGTTAAGGTTATAAGTTTAGGTTAAGGTTTATGTTACAGGTTTTGGTTTAGGTTAAGGTTATAGGTTTTGGTTTAGGTTAAGGTTTAGGTTTTGGGTTTATGTTAAGGTTATAGGTTTAGGTTGGGTTTAGCTTTAGGTTATAGGTTATAGGTTATAGCTTTGGGAATTGAGAATAGGTTAAGGTTTAGGTTTAGGAAATCGGGTTTTAGTTCGGGATCGAGTTTAGGCTTAGGTTTTCATGTTTAGGTTTAGGTTTAGGTTAGGGAGTTGAGATTGAGATTTGGTGTAGGTTTAGGTTTAGGGATTCGAGAATAGGTTAAGGTTTATGTTTAGGAAATCGGGTTCGGGTTCGGGTTCGGGATCGGGTTTTGAAGTTTAAGTTTAGGTTTAGGTTGAGGACGTGAGATTGGGATTGGCAATAGGTTTAGGTTTAGGGATTTGAGAATACAATTAGGTTTTAGGCTTTCGTTTAGGTTTTAGCTTATAAGTTTAGGTTTTGGTTATATGTTTAGGTTATAGGTTAAGGTTATAGGTTTAGGTTCGGTTTAGGTTCGGGTTATAGGTTATAGCTTTGGGAATTGAGAATAGGTTAAGGTTTAGGTTTAGGAAACTGGGTTCGGGTTCGGGATCGGGTTTAAGTTTGGGTTTTCAAGTTCAGGTTTAGGTTTAGGTTAGAGAGTTGAGATTAGGATTTGGTGTAGGTTTAGGTTTAGGGATTTGAGAATAAGTTAAGGTTTTGGTTTAGGAAATCGGGTTCGGGTTCGGGATCGGGTTTAGGCTTGGGTTTTCATTTTTAGGTTTAGGGAATCGGGTTTAGTTTTAAGTTCATGTTTAGGTTTAGGTTATAAGGTATAGGTTTAGGGAATTGAGAATTGGTTTAGGTTTAGGTTTAGGGAATCGGGTTCGGGTTCAGGATCGGGATCGGGTTTAGGCTTGGGTTTTCAAGTTTAGGTTTAGGTTTAGGTTAGGGAGTTGAGATTACGATTAGGTGTAGGTTTAGGTTTAGGGATTTGAGAATACATTTAGGTTTTAGGTTTAGGTTTAGATCTTAGGTTATAGGTTAAGGTTTAGGATTTAGGTTTAGGTGAATGGTAGGTAATAGGTTATAAGTTTAGGTTATAAGGTTTAGGTTTAGGTTTTAGGTCATAGGTTTTGGTTTAGGTTAAAGTTATAGGTTTAGGTTAAGGTTTAGGTTTAGTTTTAGGTTCAGGTTTAGGTTTAGGTTTAGGTTATAAGGTATAGGTTTAAGGAATTGAGAATTGGTTTGGGTTTAGGTTTAGGGAATCGAGTTTAGTTTTAGGTTCAGGTTTAGGTTTAGGTTATAAGGTATAGGTTTAGGGAATTGAGAATTGGTTTAGGTTTAGGTTTAGGGAGTCGGGTTCGGGTTCGGGATCGGGTTTTCAAGTTTAGGTTTAGGTTTAGGTTAGGGAGTTGAGATTAGGATTAGGTGTAGGTTTAGGTTTAAGGATTTGAGAATACATTTAGGTTTTAGGTTTAGGTTTAGGTTTTAGGTTATAGGTTAAGGTTTAGGTTTTAGGTTTAGGTTACTGTTAGGTTATAGGTTATAAGTTTAGGTTATAGGTAATAGGTTTTGGTTTAGGTTAAGGTTATAGGTTTAGGTTAAGGTTTAGGTTTAGGTTTAGGTTTAGGTTATAAGCTATTGGTTTAGGGAATTGAGAATTGGTTAAGGTTTAGGTTTAGGGAATCGGGTTCGGGTTCGGAATCTGGTTTAGGCTTGGGTTTTCATGTTTACGTTTAGGTTTAGGTTAGGGAGTTGAGATTGGGATTAGGTGTAGGTTTAGGTTTAGGGATTTGAGAATAGGTTAATGTTTAGGTTTAGGTTATAGGTTTAGGTTTAGGTTAAGGTTATAAGTTTAGGTTATAGGTTATAGGTTAAGGTTTCGGTTATAGGTTTTTGTTTAGGTTGAGGTTATAGGTTTTTGTTTAGGTTATAGGTTTAGGTTTAGGTTTTAGTTTATAGGTTTAGGTTATAAGTTATAGGTTTAGGTTCTAGTTTTAGGTTTAGGTTCAGGTTTAGGTTACAGGTTTTGGTTTAGGTTAAGGTTATAGGCTTTGGTTTAGGTTAAGGTTTAGGTTAAGGTTATAGGTTTAGGTTAGGTTTAAGTTTAGGTTATAGGTTATAGGTTATAGCTTTGGGAATTGAGAATAGGTTAAGGTTTAGGTTTAGGAAACTGGGTTCGGGTTCGAGATCGGGTTTAGGTTTGGGTTTTCCAGATTAGGTTTAGGTTTAGGGATTTGAGAATAGGATTAGGTTATAGGTATAGGTTTAGGTTGGGTTATAGGTTTAGGTTAAGGGTGTGGTACCTGCAAATACAGATATAAATACAGCCTGTCCAAATGGCCAGGCCCTTCCAATGCTGTCCATAGGAAATGGACAGCTTCATCATGGTCATAACAGCGGTTCCCACCTTCCAGGGACCCCCACTCTTCCGGATAGCTCCGACGCATATCCGGGTCTGCTCCATTAATTTCGAGCAAATACATAAATACGGCATGTCCAAATGGCCAGGCCCTTCCAATGTTGTCCATAGGAAATGGACAGCTTCATCATGGTTATAACAGCGGTTCCCACCTTCCAGGGACCCCCGCTCTTCCGGATAGCTCCGACGCACATCCGGGTCTGCTCCATTAATTTTGATTCTCACCCGATCAGTGGCTCAACCTGATTTAAGCCACTGTTTTCTCAGCTAGGGTGTTCTACATGTGTGACATTTTTACAGAAAATGTGGTCTAGCATGATAAGCATAGCTGTGTATACTCATCCTTTGCAAGGATGGTGGGAAAGAAAGCTCAGGCAAAGTCATCTTGCAACAAGGAAATTTACCTGTGTAAAATATGTAATCAACTGTGCCAATGAAATCTCAAGTGTAGTTTGTGAACTACGATTCATTAGTCATGGGGTCCATTCTCCTTCTTTGTTGCTCCAAACCAATTCCAACTCCCACCATCCTTGCAAAGGATGAGTATGCACTGACCTGCAATAAAAGCCTAGCAATGTAAAAGAAAAGACTTATGTGAATAAATGTCAATGCCTAACAATATAAAAGAAAAGAAAATGACACAACTCACCTTGACGCCCTTTTCGCTCAGAGAAGATTCGAAGAAGTATCCTCTTCCATCTTGGAGAATTTGCAGCTACGAGTCCTCCCTGTGTTTTGTTGAAGTTGAAGCCTTTGCAAATGTTTTAAAGAAATTCATCTATTGCATTGATCTTGGAATATCACTTCCAAAGCTGAAAACCATGTAGAGAACATAATTTCTAACTCACTATTAATTTAGAAGGAATACAATAGAACACATAGCTTGGGTGTCAAGTAGGCAGTGGGATTACACAGAGAAACAAGATACAAAAAACCTGCATGTAGAAATTTCTTCTCAATGACCCACCCACAGCCTTGTGAAAGGAGTCCAACTGAATTTTTCATTTCATACTTGTAAATGATATAATTTTTAGAACAAAAGAAGGCCCCGTCACTTTATTTATGTAATACAACTAAGTTCTGCACACTTAAGTGTGACAGTTTTTCCATGATGCTACCAGGAAAAAATTCGAATGCAATTTACATAACAAAGCACTCTCCCAAAGCCTAATAATCAATACAAGATGGTTCGGCCACTTGTGCAATTAGGGAAGGTTCAAAAGGACATACATATTTATTATTTTTTAGTGATTTAATTGCTTATGGGAGATATGTAACACTTTAAAATGCATCTCCAATCAAGATTTTGGAATTGGGGTTTGATGAAATGATTGCTTATTTTATTTGAATTCTTCTGTTTTTCCTATGCTTATGGTTCATGTCTTTCTTTTTTTTCGTGCATGTGAATGATATAAAGCATTATAATTCAAGGTTCTTGTAGTCTGGGTCTGATGAATTAATAGCTGGGATTGTGTGATTTGTGCCATTGCTATGATTCTGTTTTTTCCCTTTATATTATATATATATATATATATATATATATATATATATATATATATATATATATATATATATAGAGAGAGAGAGAGAGAGAGAGAGAGAGAGAGAGAGAGAGAGAGAGAGAGAGATATAGTGATACCAATGCTTGTGGGAGATTGGCATAGCTCTTTATAGTACATGTAAATGCCATAAAACAGGCTAATTTCATGGCTTTACTTCTATGGGTCTGATTGAATGAAAAGGATTTCTATGAACTATTAGTGTCTTTCTATCAAAAAAGAAAAAAAGAAAAGAAAAGAAAAAGGAACTGTTTTTATCTGGCTCTCTCTCTCTCTCTCTCTCTCTCTCTCTCTCTCTCTCTCTCTCTCTCTCTCTCTCTCTCTCTTCTTTTCTTCTTCTTCTTCTTCTTCTTCTTCTTCTTCCAGTGATTTTAAATGCTTCCGTGAGATGGTTATGTAGCTGTTTTAAGTACATGTAAACACTATAAATTAATCCATGGGTTTACTATCTGGATCTGATGAAACAATGCCAAGAATTGTATCGATTCTGCTATTTTTGTTACAATTCTGTTTTTTTAGTTTTTCTCATTTGAGGATGTGTTTAGATGCACAAGTGAATTGAATTGTCAGTGTTCAGTTTGATCAAGAGGAAATGACCGAAAATAACCATGTTTCCTAGTATTTGTATTGAGGAATTCCTATGCAAATGAAAAGCTGGTTGACTGATCCAAGTGCACCTCGAATCTCGGTGGGTGATATGTAAAGCCACCAAACATTTGACGGACATAAAAAATTCGAACACTAAAGATTACATATGAACCATTTTAACTTCCAAAGTCCACTACCTCAGATATGTGAAGTGGCACAATGGCAGATGAGTGCCTATCCCAATCCCAGCAGATTGGTGAAGAACATGCAAGTTCACCAGGCTAAAGAAAACACAGCTTTGTTCATGTTGCCTTTCAACCATCACATGATTAGAAGCGAACAAATCATCACAACGAAATGAAAAATTAATGAAAAAATAAATAAACAAATCATGACTACGCTATTTTGCGAACTGGTTCAAGAGCTTCAATCATGACTACGCTGTTTCCCCTGATAACCTGGAGCAGCACACAGGATCTTACATCTGCATATTGAAATATATGAATCAAGAATTTGCCCATTTCCAAACTGCAAAATTATATACCTCATTCAAGCATGGCCAATTGATTGAAGTTGGTTGTAAGTGTAATATAGCTAAAAACTAAAAAGACTACTGAAAAACATCTTAAACTACTAAAAGATCAATCAGCTCTTGTAAATTACGAGCATGATAAAGATCAAAATTCCAACTTAAAACCTCATCACTAAGATGTTGCTTTGTTGAAGGCCAACACAGGAAGTTTCTAAATACTTCCTTTTTTTTTAACTTTTTTCTTTTTCTTTTCCTTTTTTCGCAAATCTAAAAGAATGACATTTGAAGCATCCATACTCTTATGGGACACGTATATGGAAAGCTATGAAAACAGTGCCATTTTCCCAGATTTTCAGAGCAAAATTCAAAATCTCAAAATGTATATTGACTTAAATAGTTTAAAATTCAGGTGGTGTGGGGGATCTAAGCCTTAATGTTCAGTCAGGACTCAGCCATCTCAGTCTCATTGGCTGAAGGACTTCCATTTTTGGATATCCAAACATGTTGTTGATGTCCATTTTTTGTTCTCAGATACTAAATGTGCCAAACTGAAGCAATTAAAAACTAATATGGAAATCTAACTGATTACTTTTATTATTTCAAGATTGAATCTCTAAAATCAGAGAAAAAAAAATTACTTAAGATCATGTTCTTCTATATGAATTCTGATATAAACTTTTAAACACCTGAAGTGCCAACATAATTGAACAATAACAAACAAATTACACACCTGAAGTGCCAACATAATAAGCACACCTTTTGAGCCAACATGGACAGTTCTGTGCTCAATCACAGTTCTAAGATATAGATAAACAACACGGACTGATATGACCTTTGATTAATATTGGTAGCTATGTTTGCTGAATTCAGACATATGAGCTCTTGTAGCCAGTGATCGATGGCCAGAGGACATCACAGTTCTAAGATGTTAAAAGTTCAAAAAAATGGATTGTTAAAAGTTCTCAACAGCCATACTTATGGCTATGTCTATCACATGCACATCAGTAGAGTATAAATAACTGCTACCAACATCTAGGTATAGCCTCATTTACAGTAAAGAAAGAAGAAAAAATGAAGCCTGCAAGAAGTTTTTCATCTTGGTAATTTTAATACCACCCAATTCATGAAGTGTGTTGTTGAGACATTTGAGCAACAACCCTTTACCCAATTAACAAATTAGGCAATTAGATGGTCCAAAAGCATGGTGTCAAATAAGGAAAAAAAGTAAATTCCACAATTCCTGAATCAGTCAATTCCACTGACAAAGTGATCTTGAGCTCCACAATCAATAAAATGGCCCATGAAATCAAACGTGTAGTCCATAGGATGGTTGGTGAAAATCAGTTAGTCATGAACCAATTTTGTAGGCCATTGACATGGATCATTCATTTTAATGACTATTGATCAAATTAGTAGAATCATTTGATTGGAGTAATGCATGACAAATCTACTTGTTATGTAAGAACATTTTTTGTGCCTCCTACAGTGTCCATTAAGAAGGAAAATCGAATACACAGCTCTACCAAACAATATAAAAATTTAAGAAATTTTCAAACCTCTATAGCACCAGGGCCAGTAATCCTATCTAGGCCACCAGGAGCAGCAAAAATTTGACGCCCCACATACACCTGTCCAAAAATACCTTTCCCAAGCATCAACCATATTCCTTCTACTCGGCAATATGGAGGCACCAATCAAGTTGATACACGTCTTATTGAAAATAAAACACTAAAAAATATTCTTTTCTTTTTTCTTTTTTCAATTTCTCTGTTTTTCCTCCTAATCAAAGAACTACACCAAAAAACGATCTCCTCCCCAGAAATTTCAAATCCCTCAATTAAAAGAAAATTTTAAAAAACAAATTAATTAATATTCAAAAGATCTACATCATCAAAGCACAAATGAAAAACATCAGACAAAAAAAAAAAGAAAGAAAGAAAGCAACCATGAATGAGATGATCTTGTAAAGAACATTGAACAAGAAAACAACACAACATCAAAACGAGAAAGTAGTCCTCAAATTGCAATTGCATTTCCTCAATTCCAACTTGAAATCAGCAAAAACTGCAATGTAGATCTCAGGCCTTGAATATGAATGGAACAAAATTGCGTTTGGAGTTCACAAAATCCGATGGAGATGGGTCAATGAACACATTCACCATAGTGGGTAGCGAGGTTAATAAAACCCAAAGGAAAAATAAAATAAAATTCTAAACCTTGGATTTAGCTACTCGAAGGAACCACCACCGCAATTTGCATTCCAACTCCATATGACATGGATCTTAGCATGACCCCTCAATAGCTGAGCACAAAAAAATGGACACGGATTGGGTACCACCTTGGCCCGACCCTAGCTAGGAACAGATAGGGCTCCAAGGGGCCACCGTGATGTATGGGTTTTATCTAGGGGTGTACATCGAGTTGAACTGAGTCGAGCTCGACTCGGCTTGGCCACCAGCTGACCCAGTTCGAACTCAGCTTGGCTCGGTCTTCGAGCCTAACTAGCCAGCTCAGCTCGGTTCGGTCAGCAGCTCAGGCTAGTTCGAGTCAAGATCGAGCCGAGTTTGCCTATGCAGCATTTTCACAAACATGTTGGGAATACTTGGACAATCTGTGATGTATATGCTGAGATATGTTCAACCCACAAGGATTGTGCAAGTGTAAGTGTGTGGTCCAGGTTACATCTTGTGTATGTTGAGGATTCGCAAGTTTGTGCTGGTTGAAAAACAAAGGGGGCTTGTTTGGTCATTATTGCATTTGTATTTTGAAGATGGACCTTTTGTCATTTCTTTTTCAATTGCCCTTCTCTTGTTGTAGAAGGGTGGGTCATATATAGGCAGAACAACCATTTTTAGGCAATGACTCAGGTGGGCCAAGAGCTTAAAAATAAACTTAAACTCAATCCATGACTTAGGTGGGCCACACCACATAATATAGTGGAGAGGGGTAACATTCGTAATCATATATCGGGCCTACCTAAATGTGATTCACAGATCCATCCCATTCATTATGTGTGTCCCACTATTAAAATCCTCCTAAGGCCTAATGTATTGTTTATTTGACATCCAATCTATTTATTAGGTCATAAATACCCAAATGAAGGGAAAAAATAAATATCAACTTGATCTAAAACTTTTATGGCCCCCAAAACGTTTTTAATGGTCAACGTTCATTAAACACTGTTTCCCGTAATGTGGTCCACTTGAGATTGAGATATAACTCATTTTTTCCATAGGAAACCGTGGGAATAATGTTTCCACCATTGAAACCTTTCTATGGCCCACAGTGATGCTTATTTGTCATCCAACCTGTTTGTAATATCACAAAGACATGGATGAAATGAAAACACAAATATCAGATTGAACTAAAACTTTTGTGGCCCCCAAGAAATTTTCAATGGTAGATGTTCAATTCACACTCTTTCCGGTAGTGTGGTCCATTTGAGCTTTGGATATGCTTCATTTTTAGCCCACAGTGATGTAAGTGTTTTATCCACACTGTCAATCCCTTTTTCCAGATCATTTTAGTGGTTGAGCTCAAAATTAAAGTATATCCAAAGCTGAAGTGGACCATACCACAGGAAACAGTGGGAATAATGATTTCCACCGTTGAAATCTTCCTATGGCTTACAGTGATTTTTATTTGTCATCCAACTTGTTCAATAGATTGCAAATACATGGATGAAGGGAAAACTAAAATATCAACTTGATCCAAAACTTCAGTGGCCTCCCAAAATTTTTCAATGGTAGACGTTCAGTTTATACTATTTCCTATGATGTGGTCCACTTCAGATTTTTATAGGCTTCATTTTTGAGCTTATGTAATAAAATTATATGTTAAAATGGATGGATGGAGTGGATAAAATGAATAAATTATGATGGGCCTCACAGGATTTACTTAGTATGCTTGGGAACGAATTAACTACTCCCCTTACAGCAGCCAACAACTGTGGTCGATGCTCTGTGGCCCTACCATGATGTATGTGTTTCATCCATGGCGTCCATACATTTTTACAGATAATTTTACAATGTGAGAGAAAAAATGAAATATATCCAAATCTCAAGTGGACCACGTTACAAGAAACAGTGTTGAATGAGCGTTGACCATTAAAAATATTTTGGTAGCCATAAAAGTTTTGGATCAAACTGATTTTTGTTTTTGCCCTTCATCTGGTCCCGTATAACCAAATCAACAGATTGGATGTCAAATAAACAGTACAGTGGGCCTTAGGAGGATTTTAATGGTGGATATCCAATTACTATTGTTCTCATGTGGTGTGGACCACCTGAGATTTATATCCCTCTAATTTTTTGCATAAAGCTCTAAAATGATCTTTTAAAATTGATGAACGGAATGGATGAAACACATACATCATGGTAGGGCCCACATAGCACCGTCCATGGTCCCCCAATTTCACCCTCTCTCTCTCTCTCTCTCTCACTCGTTCTCTATTCTATTCTCTTGCCGCTCCTCTCTCTCTCTCTCTCCAGCACCGATCCTCTCTCTGCCACTCTCCCTCTCCACCGCCAATCCTTTCTCATCCTTTTTAGGCTCTCTCCTTCCTTCTCCTTCTCTCCCCACACCTCTCACTTCCACCTTTTCTCTCCTTCTCTTCTACCCCTTTTCATCTGTTCTCTTTCACATTCTTTTCACTCCTCTCTCTCGCTTCTCCTTCCAGGTTTCGGGATTTTCATGTCTTTGCTTTCTTCCTTTGGATAGGGTTTGATTTTTATGTGTTTTCTTGGAGATTTGGGTGTGGATCGAGTAGCGTGTGTTACTCTTCATTACTTTTTGCTCTGGTTACAGAGCTGTTTTGCTGCATTTCGCCTCATTTTTTTTTCGGGATAGCTAGGGTTTAGGCCTTGCTCTGAGCTTCTTGGGTAGAAGGTAGTGGTTTTGGTTAGGATTTTGAGTTAGAACAAGGGTTTCTTTACTGTCTACCTCGCATTTTCCTCGATTTCTCTTGCGGAAACAAGGATTCTTCCCTGACAGTTTCGCCATTTTTGCTACATTTGGCTCTTGGCTTCGACGATTCGAGGAGAGATTTTTCTGTAGAGAAGAAGCACAACACAGGTATATATTTCTTGGGAAATTTCTCCTTCTAGTCTATTTCAGAACAAATATGCCTCTGTTTTTGCTAACCTGCGCCATGGGTCCTTTACCAAAAGCTCTTCTTCTCAACCTTTAAAAAATTTTTTTTTTTTGCATTTCAAATTTTTTGTGCTGTTGCACTTTTTGCTGCAATTACAATTGAAATTTCATGGTTGGGCTATTTTTAAAAAACCAAAAACCATAGTGCCACTGGCATCTCCAAAAGCAAGCCCGCCATTCTGCAGTAACGCGTGTTGCTAATGTACACCTTCAGTGTTTTAATGGCGCATATGTGATTGAATTCAGATTGTTTATAGTTTATAACATGTGTAGTTGCATGGATGGATTAAACAACAAGAAGGGAAAAAAAAAAAAAACAAAAAAAAAAACAAAAACAAAAACAAAAATTATCAAACTGATGGTTGAGATGAAAATAGTTCAACAATCTCACAACAGCAAAATTTGATTAGTCGATGTTACTACCATCCAATCAATATGATCTGATGCTAACGTTATTTGCAATTAAGCCTATGATGCCTATTGAAGGGTTTGGATTGATGTAAATTATAACACATGGACAACAATTATACACATCCATAAGATGATGAGAACCATTCCGCATCAAGAAAGGGGAATAAATGATGATGTGAGAATTTTGCAAGGTAAATAGCATACGTGTGAGCTATGCCCAATCATCTTAGTTCATCTTGAAAATTGAGAGTCACAAATCCGGAAACCTGTAAACATGCCGTTTGGTTGACAGATTTATAATAACGAGAAAAACTTGTTTGGTTGACAGATTTGCAATTCAGTTTACTTGGTCATCCAAATGCAACTTGAGGAATTAAATGGTGAACATAGCTGTAACAGTTCTCTTTCATTTGCAATTTCTTTTTTTCCTTTTAAGCTTTTATCATTGGTTTTGAAATTGTTGGAGGAAAGAAATAAATACTCATCTTGAGATTTGACAGTGACACAAACAACAACTAGATTGCCAAATGAAATTTCTCGAATGAAGCATCAGTGCAGGAGTTCTCTCATTCATTGTATATACAATGCCTAGTTTTATCCACAACTTCCAACTCCAATCAAATTGGATAAAGAAAACCTATTTGTTGCTTTCAAGAGCTCTTTGTAAGAAACCTTTAAATGGGGGCATCGAGAGAAGACGTGCTTTTAGTGTTGGGATGTACTCTGGTTTAGTGCTGGGATGTACTCTTAACTAGCTCTTGCTTCATCCTTGATTATTTCTGGTTTAGTGCTGGGATGTACTCTTATTTGATCTATTCCTTGCTAGATGTGTACGTATGAGGTGGGACTCAATATTACCATTCTCCAGTTCATCTTGATGTCAGTGTGCCTTCGCATGACAATTTTTTATTCTTTTACTACACTTTTGATTTAAAAATCTCCCTTTTTCAATTTTCTACTTGAGCAACTTTGCAGGGTGCATTTGTTTTTCCGTTTCTTTTCTTTCTTTTCTTTCTTTTGCAACTTCTGTGTGAAATTTTCTGCACATCCGACCTTTCGGAGTATTGCAGTGTCAGGAACTTTTTGCCGGTTGGAACTAGTCACTTGTGTTTTGTATTTTAGCAACAATGAGTGTGCCAGTTGCACTTATTTTGTCATCTTTCTTTTGTTTTTTCTAATGTTGGTTTTGGTTAGTGTAGGAGTACTACTGCATGTGTTTCCCTCAATTAATTATTTATGTAGAAGGGGTATCATGGCTATGTAGTCGGATGGGCCTTAAAGTGAAAAAAGAGCTTTGAATTTCACCTTCAAACTTTGTTTTACATGTCTATACTTTCTTTTCTTTTCTTTTTTTTTTTTTTTTTGCAAAAGATGGTCCGATACACCATTGAATACATGTGCAGCTGCATCTTGAATTCAATGGTAGGTTTTGACTTGGATATGTCATTAATGGGGATGGAAATCAATAAAGTTGACCAATGCAGCTGCATCTTGAATTCAATAATTAACTATTAATCATATGGTTTTAGTGTATTCTAACGTGAAATGGAAATATTAGTAAATATAGATTTTCTTGTTAAGAAGAAAATGGAAGGTAAAGAAGAGACATAACTGAAACTTTGCATTGTAATTACGGTTTGGGCTGAAAGTACGAGTGCTGGAGCCGACGCTTTCGGAGTCTGAACTCATTCTTTTGAAAAATAGAAAAATGAGAATATTAGTAAATATGGATTTTCTTGTTAAGAAGAAAATGGAAGATGGATTGAAAAAACATAAAAGAGAATTTTTTTTTTCTTCTTCTTTTTTGCTTCAACAGAGAGAGACTAAGCTAACAATGAGCTTCTTTCAAAGGATCAATTGGTTTTGTTTCACAATAAACCAAACTTTACAACTAAGCTAACAATGAGCTTCTTTCAAAGGATCAAAATTGATAGCACTCTTACCTAAAAAGTATTGAAGGTCTTTAAAGTCCTTTATCTTAAAATTTTGAGAGAGATTTTTCAAAATTTTCAAATATCCTACAACACCACTTGTGATGATCAAATTATCTATGTCAACAACCTGATTATTTGATGGGCTGTGTCCTATTTGATGCAACTACCTGATTATGCAAAATGGTTTAGATTAGATGGCAAAAGGTTTATGGTTTTGCAGGCTACGAGTTCAGGTTTTGCAAGGAGCTAATTTTGATCAGGTCCTGTTTGGACGTACCTGAAAACAGACATTGGTTTTGCTTTTTAGCAGTATGGGAATCAGAAACTGGGTTAGGCAGGTTTCTTTCTTCCTGCAATTTCTGCCTCTAATCTCAGCAATTTTCTCATATCACATCTCATCCAAGGATTAGAATATTTGCGGATGCCCAAATGCATGCATGGACCTGCCTGTCAACACGAGCACACATGCTGATATGGCATACTTGTTTGAGACCTGAGCTTTCCATCAGGCAGGTTATAGCGTGTGGATGTTCATGTCCTGGCTCAAGAATTCGGCAAGGTGGGCCATTGTGTAAAATGTACATAAAAATGGTTTTAGTTGTTCCTTTTCATTCAGTAACGGTTGCCCACCTAAGGAATCAAGCGGTTTGATTTGTAGGAGGACAACCCACTCTTCTAGGCACAAGAGGAAACCATTAGGCTTGCTAACATGCCAATAGATCCCATCATCTTCTCAAACTCCTAATCTCAATCCAATCATATTTTGGAGCTTCTGCTCGGAGTTCCTGTACAGATTTTTATTTATTTATTTATTTATTTATTTTATATAAATCATGTTTAGAGCAAATAATGTAAAACCTTGATGTTGCCTAAATGTATACATCTTTATATCTATCTCGGTTACTTCTTCTGTTCTTTTTTATATCTTCCAATTTGATATTAACATAGGGATTTATTTCAGGTTGAGTACAATGACAACCAAAATGCAAGCAAGCAAGATTCCCAACTTTCAAGTATAGAAGTGGCAGAACAGCAGATTCTGTTATTCTCCACCTCGTATTTATTTCAGGTTTGTTTTCTTTTTAGACTCTCTAGTCATTTTGATGATTTGATATCCTTTATTTAGATCCTCAAGCATCCCAAACAGATCTACTTCTTAATCCAAAGAGTTCTTCTCCAATGGCCCTTTTTTATGATTTTCTAGAGGGATGCTTCTGTCACAGCAGAAATGGTTATATTTGTAGCTGCAAGAGCAATAACAGAGCTGAGTGGAGCGACCAACCTGTCACTGTTAGTATTGGGTAGTATAGATGCTGAATATTTCTTTGATTTCTTGTTTTTTTCAATAGTGCTACTGATGTGTGTTCTGAAGTAACCACAGTTTTCAAATATGATACCTGGATCCAAAGAAAATGGGATTTAAACCTGAATTCCTTAATCATGTTTGGATCTGGGTATGCTGTTTGGAACTGATTGTTGTTTGGAAGACCATATGGTTATTTCAAATGCATGTTTTGCTGCATTTAAGTAGTTGTAACTTGGACGTAGATGAAAGAAGGTATATAGGGAATATTAAATGCCAAACATACATATATACATTCAGATTATATATTAATTATTATTCTGGTAATTATTTTTGTGGGTGTGCACTTGTGCAATGTGTAAAATTTGATGGAGTACTTGAACTGAACATTATTTGGGCAATATGGTTGTATGCTTTACTAGATATGAGCAATCATAAATCTGAACCAGATGGGTTCAAGCCTGATGCGTGATAAACCTAGCATGTTGCTATCCTTATAGGCCCTTAGTGAGATTTTTTTTTACATGTATTCTTAATTAGTAACATTATTTGGTATGATTAAATTTTGTTTAGTTCATCATAGGAGTTTTCAGAAAAAAACTTAGGAAAAGTCTATATGTTTATTTAAATTCTTTATGTTTTTCATTCCCCGTGTTTGGTTCATACATCAAGATTTTTAGAGAAACTTAGGAAAAGTCAAACTTTCTGTTTAAATTCTTTTTGTTTTCTAATTTTCATCCAAAAGCTAGAGTAAATTTTGAGTAAAAGGTGAAAATGTTAAAAAGCAACAAAAATGTATGAACTAACTTTTTTCCTTTTTTCTTTTTGGCAAAAGCCAGAGAATTACTAAGACAAGAAATATAAAAATCAACACCAAACACCCCCTAAGTAGTTTAAGATTGACAGCCATCTGTTAGAAAGGGGGGAATTTTCCCTTGTTTGAGAAAATATGAGGAAATGAAACCCGGTTTCCTCACCCATCTTGGCTTTACAGTAAACGAAGGGAACTGTCATATAAGAGGAAATCATTTTTCTTTCCTCTGATGAATATTATTTCTACCAATCCAAACGGGCCTAAAGAACTTACCATGTTAGCTATTGAATGGTAAACAAATGACATAAATTTTTATACAATTAATTGCTAGAAATTTGTTACTTTATAGTTATTAATCACTTAAACTGAAAGAAGCTTTGCTTCGAATTGATCAATCTGTAATTGTCAATTAATCTTGATTGATTAATATTTGCAGCTGAGCATATTTCTCTTATTGGTAAATTGTACAAAAGCACAAAACAGTTTTCTGCATATAGTTTCTTGTTTCATGTTATTGTAAGCAGAGGCTAAAACACCTCAGTTCTGCTGGGCCCACTGACTTGTAGATGCAGCAGCCACTCAGTCCATCTAGTATCACTATACATCTTAAAAATCAACTCATCCAAAGCCTCAAACACAAACTTATGATGGGCATCTCCCCCTTTGTTCTCAGTGGTGTGGCCCACAATTTTTACGGATGCCGCTCACAAGTGTTAATGTGGGTCACGCAGCAGCATGCCAACCTTGGATGTTGGGCCAAAAGGGCTGGGTTACTCGGAGAATCCATTTTGCATTTTTTGGAATGACTAATGACGAGTGTTGTTTATGGGTCTGGAGATTTTTCCTTTTGTCTCTTGTTTCTTTTCCAAATTCTGTTGTTCAGTTTTCCAAATTCTGCATCAGTCCTGTTGGTTTCCATCTTCCTTGCTAGATCGAGAAAGGCCATTGCAACTTGCAAGAGCTTCAAGAAAAAAGGTGTATGCTTTGTTCTCACATCAATATTTCCATCTTCCTTGCTAGATCGAGAAAGGGCCTCTTGCTTATTTGAGAAATTTGTTGTTGTTTCTGATTTTTCTGGAACACTATAATCTCCAAGATCAATTCATGGGGTTATTCTACCATAAATTTCTTTGCTCCAATGAGCCGCTATGCTAGTTCTGACAAATGGTGAAAGCCTTGCATGATGTTGGAATTGAGGTATGGTAGATCTTCCATTGTTTTAGGGTTCGCTTTTTCTCTTAAGGATAGTTTCTGAGATATTGCATGATCTTAGTGGTGCCTCCTTCTGTAAAATAATTCATGTAGCCTTGCACCTTTCTTGCTCCCCGGTACATGAATTATTTTACAGATGGAGGCACCACCATGTGCGTGACATCCCTTTCTTCCATTCCATGGAGGCACCACTATGGAATGGAAGAAATAACAAACCTGGGATATTGCGGTCTGTTCCGTGACGGGACATCCCTTTGTAGCCTTGCACCTGTCTTGCTCCCCGGTACATCATGTGCGTTTTGAACTTATTCTCATATTGCCTGTGTTAATGATGAGACTGTTTTAATTTTCTCAAATCACATGAGTTTCATTAAGTCATGCCATTGTTATTTACAATCACCTTTCTCTTTTGTTTCCTACGCATTCTTCTTGATTGATAAGCTTGGTTTTGTAAGGTAGAGGTTTCGAATACCTACCAAAGGGTAGTGCTAATGTGTATTATGGTTGGATTATAGTATGTCCCATGTTTGAGGGGATCGGAATTGTGCAGTGGCATAAGAATCTTGTGTTGCATTGTTTCTATCACCCACCTTTCAAAGAAAAAAAAAAAAAAAAAAAAAAATCTTTCAGGTCACTGCTTATTCTCTATGTTGTAACGCTAGTGTGTTTTTCTCCTCTTTTTGAAAGTCAAAAGCTTGAAACTGAGTAGGTAAAATCTCATAGAGACCAAGGTAGAGTACATGCATACATTTCATGGATGGTCTGATCTATCAGTTAGGACTGACCGTCATGACCAGCACATGTTTCATTGGCTACCATTGAAGATTCAACAGTAATTGGATGATGCAATCCATCTGTTTCGTTTTTGGTAGGTTTGATAAAACTGATTCTTTAGAACTGCAAGTGATCCATTATACTCCCCTACAAATTGATGAATCAAATTGTTGAAGGGATATGTTTTCAATAAATGATACCAACCATCCATTTTGTGGGCAATTGATCTAATAGTTAGAATAATCTGATTGGTGCGAATTTTGTGTTCTTACAACACTTCTTGCATTAAGCCTGTAACAATTTTGGTAGATTTTGTGGAGTAATTGTTCAAATTCAGCACCTTGGAATTTCTTGTGGAACCAATGAGGAAAAAGTGGAATATTTCCAATGCAGCACTTGGTTTTCCACCAAGAAAAGCTGATATTGGAACTCCAAAAAAGAAAATCTTGATATTACTTCTGACATGTCATTGCCATATTTAGTTTTGTTATGTACGTTGTGGGCTGATTGATGAAAATGAAGCTAGGATCTTTTGAAATCTATGCCTACAACATATCTCTAGTTGATAATTATCCAATCAGATGTAGAATCAGCTATTAAAACCAGTAGAGCAGAAGTATCTTTCAATTTAACTTCTATGAGGGTACTTGCAACTCTGTTTTAGTGGATAGCCCTGCTGGTCTACTATTGGATACAAATTTATTCACGCATACATGAATGATGCATGGCTAGCTAGCTTACATGGGTAATAAGTAATAACATACATGTAGAGTGGTACAAAAGAGCGATGCTATAGTGCTCGCACTATAAGTTATAGTGCTACTAGTGATCCAGACCAATTCTTATATTAAGTTAGTGGCATTGAATATTTTCCCTATCTCATTTCTTTCCTAGACCTATAGTTGTAAAACAATCTGCTTGTGCTGTGTAGTTTGTTAAATATGTGAATGAGGGAAGCATTGTACTGCTCCAAGCCTGCTTAGATCAAGTGAAATTTCAGAGCGAAGACTTTCAGTCAAAGCTAGATCTTCTATCACCTATCTTTAGATACTTTTTAGGTAGGCCAAATTTTGCCACAGTTTTCTGTGAAGCATTGAGAAGTAAAGTGATGAGTGAAGGATTTCTAGAAGGTCTCTCCAAGCAATTGCATTTGTCTACACCCGAGAAAATTGTTGTTGGTCTTGCTCTGTCAGATTCAGGAAATACGGATTTCGGAATCAGAGGTAAGTTGAGTTGCTTGGAGGAATGTATCACACGCTCCATGAATGACATGGTGTATTTGTATGACGTGAGTTTTGTTTTTAGCATTCTTTAAGTTGCTTGATTTGGAGATAAGTTTTGAAACATCTGTTCTAAGATACCTTTGTACAAAGATTCCCATTGCATTTGTTTTTTCTCCCATGGTGTTTTGCATTTAAATCTTGGTCATTTTTTCAGGGAAAATTTTCTGCATGGCACATATTAAGGAATTATGTACAAAGCCTGCTTCTGTATGCAATGGTTTTTTTTTTTTTTTTTTTTTTTTTTTTTTTTAAGTTTGGAACTGTGTTCTTCACTTGTGTAGGAAGAAGAGGCTCTCATTTCAGCTCATAGAAAAGAAATTGAAGAGACGATGGAGATTGTGCGTGGAGTAAGTCTATCCTACATCGGCTCTCTGCTACCCTTTTAATTCAAGATCACCGAAGGTTTCTCTCTTTTGCTCTCATATGTTTTTGCTTGGATATCCATATGCTTGTACATGTGTCAAACAAGTCTATTTTAGACTTCATATGATAACTATGTTTTTTTGACATTTAAATGTTGAGAAAGAAACCTCTAGAGCTGTTAAAAGTAAAATTAGGAGCCAGGGACATGCCAGTGGAGCAATTTGAACTGTCGATATGGACTCCACTATAAATTATTGCTAATGGCCAGTTCTTCTTCTTTGCAGATGCTTTCAGACTATCGAACAAGCTGTAGTTGTTCATCAGCCAAGCAAAAGTCATACCCAAATCTTGCATTGTGACTTTGTATTATTTGTGGAACCTAATGTTGTGTAATAGTTTGATTGAGTTTGTTTTGAAAACTTTAAATAGTAAACAAGTGAGATTGATTGTTTGATTGAGTTGTTAACTATTTTGTTGGTATTATGGCTTTCATGATTGATTGTTTTATGAGTAGATTGAATGAATGGATTAGTAGTTTAAATAAATATTTAAAAAAATTAAACATTTTTAGCCTCAATTTGTAACCGAGGCTTGGATGGATTTACTAGTTTGGGTTTAGCTGGATGTGAATGTGAATATGATGAAATATATTGTATAACAGGTGTATATCAGGATGAATATGATGAAATATATTGTTAACAGGTGTATATCAGGAATTTTGTGCGGAATTTTGAGCTGTATATTAAAAAAAAAGAGACTTTTAGCAACGAAAATTTTCGTAGCTAAAAGTTTCAAAGTTTT
>JAJHSJ010000970.1:35000-43201 GCA_021015155.1 Magnolia officinalis | reverse complement strand
GAGATCTGTCTCCTGCAGCTTCTGCTCATCCTCTCCGTCTTCCCTCCCCTCTGTGGAGGCGCATCCATGAGCAGATGCCCGTTCTAGAGTCTCACATGTAATGGTGTATTGGTAAGGGAGATTGCAATTTTTGGACAGTGAATTGGACAAGTTTAGACCCTCTCCTGGATTTGGCAGAGTCCCCTATCCCGCCAGGGCTGATGGAATTAAAGGTTTAAAACGTGCTGTCGGTCAGCGGTCCTTTGCCTCCTACATCAGCTTTTTCGTTCCTTCCACGGGAAACTATCGAATATATCTTCCAGGCTGGTTTTTGTACCTCTGAAGGTCCCAACTATCCGCTGTGGCCGTTAACCCCCTCTGGGAGTTTCTCTGTGAAATCTGCTTGGGAAGTTTGTAGGATCAACCATCCAAGTAAGGCCTGATCAAAGTGGGTGTGGCATACGAAATTGCCACCCAAGGTCTCGCTTTTTGTCTGGAGGACGTTGCAGGAAGCGGTTCCAGTTGATAGTGCCGTCCAAGCTCGTGGAATCTCTCTCGCATCTAGGTGTGTCTGTTGCAATTCCCAGCAAGGTCAGTCCCCCTTCTTGAAATCCCTTTTTCATTTGTTCATTGGAGGTTCGCTTGCCTAGGTGGTGTGGGCAGACTTGGGCCGTCAGTTCCAGATCTCAGTCATGGCGACGTCCTCCATAGAAGGGAGATTAGCCCAGTGGTGGGCCGCGGCCCCACGGAGCTTTGGAGGGTTCGAAACGCTGCTGTTTTTTAGGGCCGGTCGCCTTCTGCTCCGGCGGTGTTAGCCAAAGTGCTTTGGTGGATCACTAGTTTGCTTCGGCCGGCCAGGCCCCTTCCTTACTACCCCCCTGCCAGCCTCGCCCCTCTTGTGTCCTCTTCGCCTACCACTCAGATCCCTCTTCATGCGCCTTTGATAGTTAAGTGGACAAGGCCGAAGGAGGGTTGGGTTAAAGTTAATGTTGATGGGTCAGCAAGAAGGAATCCGGGTACATCTGGCGGAGGTGGGATTTGTAGGGGAGAGTCAAGAAATTTTATCTTTGCCTTTTCAGCGGCGTATGGTGAAGGATCGAATAACTTCACTGAGCTGCAAGCCATTCACAATGGGCTAGCCCTCAGTTTGCAAAGGGGCTTCTCTAATATTGTAGTGGAATCGAATTCTAGGCTGCTTATTGATGTGCTCAATGGGGTTTCGACTCCTGCTTGGATTTGGGGCTATTGGATTCATCGAATCTCTTGGCTTCAATCTAGGGGTCAGATTTCCTTCCAGCACATCTTCAGGGAGGGCCACTTCCCCGCTGACGCTTTGGCCCGCATGGGTAGTGGCTCCCAATGCTCCTCTATCTTTGTCCACCTTAGTGATCTCCCTTAGCAGGTCATAGGGTTGTGTTTCTTAGACAAAGTAGGGCTTGGGGCGATCAGGGTAGCTTGAGGGCTCTCTCTCCCCTCCCCTGGTTTCTTTTATGTAGTGTTCATTTTGTGGTTTCCTTCATGATAGGCTTCCCCCAGTTGTTTTGGGTTCGGGGGTAGTCCGAAATACTTGTAAATGTTCGTTGAAGATTTAATACATGAAAGCTTTTTTAGAAAAAAAAAGGCATGAATGTCGGGGTAAGAAGAACGACAAGAAAGGAGAAGGAAAGGAGAAGGAAGATGAATCAGATTCCACTGCGGTCGCTTCAGATGACGATGTTGTAGTTATTCTTTCAGCGGATCATGATATATGTCTCATGGCTACGAGTCAGGACACCGACTGGGTGATTGACTCGGGAGCTTCTTTTCATGTGACTCCACGTAGGGACTTCTTTACAAGCTACAAGTCAGGTGACTTTGGGACCATGAAGATGGGAAATTCGGGCGTATCGAAGATCGTAGGGGTCAATGATATTTGTGTGAAGACCGATGTGGGCTGCACATTGGTTCTCAGGAATGTGAGGCATATCCCAAACCTTCGCCTCAACTTGATGTCGACGGGAAGGTTGGATGATGATGGTTATGAAATCCGGTTTGCTAGTGGGCAATGGAAGCTCATCAAGGGTTCGTTGATCGCAGCTAGAGGAAAGAAGTGTTGCACCCTTTACAAGGCAAGTGTCAGTGTGTGCAAGGGTGGGTTGAATCTAGCGAAAGATTCAGCTATTAACATGTGGCACAGGCGTCTACGTCACATGAGTGAAAAAGGGCTTCAGGTACTAGCAAAGAAGCGGCTCCTTCCAGACGTGACAGGTACACCTCTCAGTACCTGTATTAATTGTTAATCAGGAAAACAGCATAGAGTTTCATTTATTAAAGCTGCTTCTCACATTAATAAAGTGCATGTATTAGATTTGGTTTATTCTAATGTTTGTGGTCCTATGAGGACAAAAACCTTGGGTGGAGCATTGTATTTTGTCACTTTTATAGATGATGTATTTAGTAGAGTTTGGGTTTATACTTTGAAATCCAAGGACAAGGTCTTTCGTGTGTTTAAATTGTTTCATGCTATGGTCAAGAGAGACAGGTAGATCATTGAAGTGCATCCGCACTGACAATGGTGGTGAATACATTAGCGACTTTCATGAGTATTGTAAGTCCCTAAGTATACGGCATGAACACACGGTTCCCAAGACCCCCTAGCAAATGGTGTGGCTGAGCGAATGAATCGCACCATTGTAGAAAGAATCAAATGCATGTTATCCCATGTGAAGTTGCTCAAGACGTTCTGGGGAGAACCAATGCATACGGCAGTATATTTGATAAACAGGTATCCATCAACCCTATTGAATGGAGAAGTAACTGAGAAGGTGTGGACTGGACAGGATCCATCGTACAGTCATCTCAGGGTATTTGGATGCAGGGCATCCGTTCACGTACCAAAGGACAAGAGGTCCTAGCACGATATGAAGATCAGGCAGTGTGTGTTCTTAGGGTATGGTGATGAAAAGTTTGGTTACACATTGTGGGATCTGACTGAGAGGAAGCTCGTCAGGAGCAGAGATGTGGTTTTCTTTGAAGATCAGTGTATAAAAGACATTGGTAAGCCAGAGAAGAACCAGCCTAGTTCAGGCGATCAGCTAGAGGACCTGGATTCGATTATTTCTCCCGTGGTGCCTGATGATGGGGGAGTACAGCAAGGTACAGAGGACGAGGGAGTTCCTTCAGAAGATGGACCAGGGGAGCAGCCCCCACTTAATCCACCGGTTGAGCCACAGATGAGAAGGTCATTTAAGGATAGACAACCATCTAAGAGGTACTCGCCGCATGAGTACATTATGCTGACTGATGGGGGAGAGCCAGAAGATTATTCTGAGGCCCTAGCCGACAAGCATAAGGGGGAGTGGTTGAAAGTATGCAAGAGGAGATGAAATCCTTGCATAAGAACCACACCTATGACATAGTGAAACTGCCTAAGGGCAAGAAATCTCTAAGCAACTAGTGGATTTTAAGAAAGAAGATTGAGCAGAAGAATTCACAGACGAGGTTCAAGGCCAGACTTGTAGTGAAAGGGTTTGGTCAGAGGAAAGGCATAGACTTCGAGGAGATATTCTCACCAGTGGTGAAGATGACATCCATACGGGTGTTACTTGGGTTGGCCACTAGCATGGATCTGGAGATAGAGTAGTTAGATATTAAAACTGCCTTCCTCCATAGTGACTTGGAAGAAGAGATCTACATGCACCAATCAGAGGGGTTCGAAGTCAAGGGCAAAAAGCATATGGTGTGTAGACTAAAGAAGAGCTTATATAGGTTGAAACAAGCTCCACGCAATGGTACAAGAAGTTCGACTCATTTATGTTGAAGCATGGGTATGACAGAACGGAGGCAGACCACTGTGTATTTACGAGCAAGTTCTCAGATGGTGATTTCTTAGTTCTGCTATTATACATTGATGATATGCTCATCATGGGAAAAGACATCGAGAAGATCGACAGGCTGAAACAGGAGTCGGGCAAGTCATTTGCGATGAAAGACTTGGGCCCGGCTAAATAAATCCTAAGAATGGAGATAACCCGTGACAGAAGCAGCAGGAAGCTTTGGCTGTCACAAGAGCGGTATATTGAGAAAGTCCTAGAGCGATTCAATATGAATACAGCGAAGTCGGTTAGTACTCCACTGGATGGTCACTTCAGATTGAGCGACATGCAATGTCCCAAGACGAAGGCAGAGGTGGATGAGATGCAGAAGATACCCTATACGTCAGCAGTAGAAAGTTTGATATATGTTATAGTGTGTACGCACCCAGACATAGCGTATGTAGTTGGTGTTGTCAGCCGGTACCTTGCCAATCCTAGTAAAGAGCATTGGGCAGCGGTGAAGTGGATACTGTGGTATCTAAGAGGCTCATCCAGGTTGAGCCTATGCTATGGTGATGGAAAACCTGTGTTAGAGGGCTACACAGATGCAGATATGACAGGTGACATAGACTCCAGGAAGTCTACATCAGGGTTCCTGTTCACGTTTGCAGAGGGAGCGGTCTCTTGGCAGAGCAAGCTACAGAAGATCGTAGCATTGTCGACAACAGAGGTCGAGTACATTGCAGTCACAGAGGCATGTAAAGAGATGCTTTGGATGAAGAGGTTACTACAGGCCTGAAGCAGAAATAACACGTGGTCTATTGCGATAATCAAAGTGCTATACACTTGAGCAAGAATCCAAGTCAGCACTCCAAGTCGAAGCACATAGAAATTTGGTATCACTGGATCAGGGATACTTTGGAACAGAAGGTGTTACAGCTTGAGAAGGTTCATACGGACGATAATGGGTCAGACATGATGACCAAGGCATTGCCCAAGGGCAAGTTTAAGGTTCGTAGAAACCTGACTAGCTTGAAGAATGCAAATTCTTCCTGAGTCGGAAAGGGAGAGATTTAATAGAGTTTTTCTCCTCAGTTCAGAGGGGAGGTAGCGTAGTTTCCTTATTTGACTCTAATTCCTCCGCTTATACGCAATTTCCTTATGTGACTCTAATTCCTCTGGTTCTCTATTTAAGGGGTTCAAAAACGGGATTAGGGTATTCTATTCCAGGGTATTCTAAGGTTTCCTAAAGGTTTTGTAGGAGGGCTTAGGGCTATCAAAGGTGAGAGAGATAGAGAGAGAAAGAGAGAGGAAGCTTGTGGAAGGGAGGCTATGCTCGTAAAGGTGATCTACCATACTTAGCACTTTCACGTCCTCGTAATCGGTGAGATCTCTCTGTTTTCTTTATTTCTCTTATTGTTTATCCACTCTTGTGTGAGTGAAGAAGGTTTGATCCAAGCGGTGTATGCTTGTGATCGGTTGTAACGTTCTGCTTTATAGTGGATTGTTGATCTGGATGAGGTCCTGTGGTTTTTACCTCTTTGAGGGTTTTCCACATAAAATTCTTTGGTGTCGTATGATTTATGCTTTGATTTATTTCATTGCTTTATTATTCCATAATTCTGGTTTGTTTTGGGAGGCTAGATCCTAAGGTTTTGTGCAAGGCCCCCAACAATTCCCACAATGGTTTATCATCAAAGTAGTTCAAATGAAAAGTAGGAGTACAATTAGAAGCGTTTGGCCATCTCTTTTCAAATAAAAGTGTCTGATTTTCCCCTTCTTTCCGCCTGTTCAAGCAGATCAATTCTAACTCTATACATTCCAAGCGGTTCTCTTTATTTATTATTAGTTTTACTCATTTTTTTCTTTAACTTTATCCATTTGACAAATTATTATAGAATCCCTAAAGAAATTAATAAAGCCATTCCAAGTAGAGACCATACAGGTGTATAAGCGGAAATGGCTGTTTAATCCCTTCCTTTTCCACAACCATGACCATCACTTAGCATTTATGGTGCAGATCAATATAAGAGTCTTTTAATTAAAAGGTTCCTTGGACCTCTCGTCAATTCGACAATTCTATGGATTCTGACCAACAGTAATTAAGCCACGATTTGGCTAGTAGCTACTCCAAAATATTCTAACACGCCAAATGTACAATTCTATCTTCCGTAGAAAGGCATTGCACAACCAAAGAGGTAAAGTCAAATCAAACTATGCACCCATACTTGAGCATCATCCCAAAAGTGACATGGCACGTGAACTTCTGTTCCTTCCGTCCTCATCACGGATCCAACGATCGACAAATCTGCGGGCGGCGCACATAGAATGTGACTCTATTGGGGACGTGCTAGCCCCACTAATTTAGACCGACGTGAAACATGGGGTTTTTCTAATTTCTTTGGGGATTCGTAACTTAGTTCAATATTCTAGTATAATATTGATCGGTGCTAACTTCCAAATTGTTGACATAGGCATGGATGGAGCATGATTAAAAATAAATATACACTAGATTCTAATAACAACAATCTGATTTTATTTATTTATTTTGAGCCAACCACGGTTTACTTTGAGCCATCCATTTGATGTTGGCGTGAGTTGTAATATATTGGTAGATGGAGAGATTATAGGAAGAAGGGATGCAAAGAGATCTTTTCCTTCTCACGAGTGCATGATTATAGGAACCAGATTTGTATAGCCAAAAATAGAAGATTTATTCTGGTCTTATATATTTGTAACTAACGATTATGTAAATCATGATAAATGAAATATAGAGAAAATATTCTGACATGGTATCAAAGCCTAATCCTGGGTCTTCTCATCCTCGAAAATCCTAATACTTGTCGTTTGTCATCTCATTAACCATGTCATCGAATTCTGATACAGAGCACCACACTGGTGCATCTCAGTCCGATTCCATGTTTACCGAATTCACAACAAAAATCACTGAAGCTCTTAGCAAAGTCCAAACACCAACCCTGTCCACCGAACCTCCTGCTGCTCCGATTGGCATCAAGTTGGATGGCACCAACTATGCCCTTTGGTCCCAAGTTGTCGAGATGTACATCTCGGGCAAAGACAAGTTGGGATATATCAATGGCAATTTCCCACAACCACTGTCGACGGATCCTTCCTTTCGCAAATGGCGGACAGACAACGCCATTGTCAAAGGTTGGCTAATTAATTCAATGGATTCCTCATTGATTGGGAATTTCATTCGGTTTCCTACTGCCAAAATGGTGTGGGACTCCATTGCTACCACCTATTTTGATGGTAGTGATACGTCTCAGGTCTATGACCTCAGACGTCGTGTGACAAAGCTTAAACAAGCTGGAGGCTCCCTGGAGCAATACTACAATGATCTTCAGGGGTTATGGCGTGAGATTGACTTCCGGCGTCCTAATCCAATGGAGTGTGCAGTTGATATTCACAAATACAATACTATCCTTCAAGAAGATCGGGTGTATGTTTTCTTAGATGGCCTTGACGACCGACTGGACAAGGTCAGGGGCGATGTGCTGCAACTTCGTCCATTCCCTACCGTGGAGCAAGCATATGCTCACGTCTGCCGCGAAGCGATTCACCAAACGGTTATTATCACTGGCAGCGCAGAGGCTGTTCCTGGCGCTGTTCTCGCCACCAAAGGGCTTCGACTTGGACCTGCCAACTCCACCTCTACCGTGCACAATGGGAAACAGAAATCTCGTATGACGTCTGAAGGCTTGAAATGCACCCATTGTGGCAATAAGAAGCATACACGTGAAACGTGCTTTAAGTTGCACGGGTATCCTGATTGGTGGAGTGATCTCCAGGCTAAGAAACGTCGTGACACAGCTAGCAAAGACGAAGCTCTTGGTACTGCAGCGATGGCTCATGCAACACCTCAGTTGTCTTTTACACCACCAGTTGTCCACGGTTTGGATATTTCCTCCTCTCCTGACTCAGGTAACCTTGGTTGTGTTTGCTCTAGTTCACCTGGTGATGCTAAACGTGGTGCATGGCTGCTAGATTCCGGCGCCACTGACCACATGACGTTTGACGCTAAGGATTTCACACAGACTTCCTTCCCAAAACGTACCAATATTGCCAATGCTAATGGTGTTATTTCTCCCGTCATTGGCGCGGGCACCGTGACCTTAACTCCTACTCTGCAGTTGCCTAATACGTTACTTGTTCCCTCACTTTCTCATAAGCTCCTCTCAGTAAGCCAAGTAACGTCTGACCTTAATCGTATTGTGCTTATATACCTTGCCTTTTGTCTTCTCCAGGACATTCTCACCAAGGAGATCATTGGGCCTGGTACTAAGAGAGGGGGGCTCTATTATATGGACGACTTTAGTGTGGGCAAAGCACATCACATGCAGCATGTTGTTGGTATTAAAGAGAAGGAGATCTGGCTTTGGCATCGTCGTTTAGGTCACCCGTCCT
>JAJHSJ010000970.1:0-30000 GCA_021015155.1 Magnolia officinalis | reverse complement strand
ACAACTTTTAGCGAAGAAAATTTTCGTCGCTAAATTCGTCGCTAAAAGACCGATGTACAAGGCTTTTATCAGTGAAAAATTCAAATCGTCGCTAAATGCAAGCTTTTTAGCGACGAAAAGTTTCGTCGCTAAACAAATTTTCCAAGACCTTTAGCAGCGAAAATTTTCGCTGCCAAAAAAGTTTTCAAGACTTTTAACAGTGAAAATTTTCGCCGCAAAAAAAATATCCAAGACTTTTTAGAAACGAAAAGTTTCGCTGCAAAAAAAATTTTACAAGACTTTTAGTAGGGAAAATTTTTGCTGCCAAAAATATTTTCCAAGAGTACCCAAAAATTGCAAGACTTTTTAGCAGCAAAACTTTTCACGTAAAAAATAATTTTCAAGATTTTAGTAGCGAAAATATTTGCCACAAAAGAAATTTTCCAAGACTTTTAGCTGCGAAAATTTTCGCTCCGAAGAAATTAAAAGACTTTTAGTACCGAAGAGTTTCGTCGCCAAAAAACCTCCAAGACTTTTTAGCAGAGGAAATTTTCGTTGCCAAAAAATATCCAAGACTTTAGTAGTGAAAAGTTTCGCTGCAAAAAAAATTTCCAAGATTTTAGCAGTGAAAATTTTCGCTGCCAAAAAATTTCCAAGACTTTTAGCAGCGAAAATTTTCGCCGCTAAAAAAATTTCCAAGAATTTTTAGCCACGAAAACTTTCGCTGCTATAAAAAATCGTTCCACTTTTAGCGACGAAAATTTTCGTCGCTAAAAGTCTCTTTTTTTTTAAAATATACAGCTCAAAATTCCACACAAAATTCCTGATATACACCTGTTAACAATATATTTCATCATATTCATCCGAATATACACCTGTTATATAATATATTTCATCATATTCACATTCACATCCAGCTAAACCCAAACCCAAACATAAACTACATTCATTCAAACACAAACAATCTTATCCGCATCACATTCATTCACGCATAAATACATATAAACTTAACATAATAAACAAACATACAAAAAATCACAAAGATGAAGGCGGAGGTGGTGGGGCATCGGTGGGTAAGCGTGCAGCGAAAGCCTCTAACATCTGCATCATCCATCGCTCATGCTCCACCCGCATCTCCTCCATCCTCCTCTCATGCTCCTCCCTCTGCCTAGCCAGATGATCCTCCATCTTCCTCTCCTGCTCCTCCCTCTGCCTCGCCAGCTCCTCCATCAACTTCCTCTCCTGCTCCTCCCTCTGCTTGTCCAGCTGCTCTTTGATGTTATCGACGACGACCCGTAGCTACTGAAGCTCTCTCTCTCTCTCTGCGGTATCAGCTCGGCGTACGGCGCTGTCGCCAACGATGATGGATCGGCTAGAGGCAACTTAGCGGGTGCCATGAGCTTGGCACCATGGCCAAACCCACGCACTGTAAGACCCGTATCCTAAACCGTACCGTTCCGTAGACTTCCGCGGTCTTCCCGGTCAAATTCCGGCAACCTTCGACCCTTAACCGGTATTTGCGCATGACCTTGATTCACACGCCGTCAACCCGAGTCAATTCAACCTAAGACTAGTACCTTAGCGACCGCGCCGTCGCCGCGGTTCCGATGCCGTGACTCGCGCGCCGAGGCGATACTTTGGCCAGGAGATGTGGGCCAGCGTTCGGTGCGAGAAAAACGCCGCGTGTACGAATTACGAGAGAATCTCTACAAGAGGTCACATCAATCAATCAACAATCAATCCCATCAATCCATCACCTCTCACACTTTCCCAAGCAACCCCAAAGTCAAAAAAGGCTCTTACACACCCATACCTTTCTTACACAAATCTCCTCAAAAGTCAACAAAGTACACTCACCCCATCACTCACCCTTACAACCCTCTCTCACATCTCTCTCCCTCATTTTCTCTAAGCAATCGGCCAAGGCATGAGAGCTCCATTAGAGAGCTTTGTATGGCCCACTTCCAACCTTCTATCTCCACCATCCAACCGTCTAATGTCCATCATCCTCCGTTAAAGTCGTACCCGAGGAGCTAGGGGTTTCATCGGACCAAGTAGGATCGACAATGGTGGGTGCCTCTCCTTCTCTTTCCTTCTTTTAATTATTATTATTATTATTTTTTTTTTTGTGTTGCTAATGAGGTGTGGCCCACCTTAATGGTGATCCACATTGTCCATGAGGGACCCACCTGGACGTAATGGTGTACGCCAACCGTCCAGTGAGCGTTTGGACGCTGGACGGGTTTTCAGTGAAACGTGAACTGACATTGGGATGCATTAAAAGCAAGGTTTTTGGGTGTGCCACTTATACAGGCCCCACCTTGATGCATCAATTTAATCCAAGCCGTCCACTTTATTCCCCAGATTATTTTAGGCGTTGAGCCGAAAAACGAAGTGAATACGATTTTCTAGCGGGCCATGCCATAAAAAAAATATTTTCTACCGTTGAAATCCACCCTGATGTCTCTATACACCTAAAATACTCTAAGTATTGGACTTGTTCGGACTGTCTCGGGCCATGGAATGTAATGGCTGGAGTGGATTCACCTGATGTGGGGTTCATGTACGAAAAACCCCGGGAATTCTAGTTTTAAAAAAATAAAAATGAAACACAGCAGCCTTGCTACTGCTACTGACAAAGAGAGGGAGGACGTGCAGGCGTCCTGCGCTGGCGGTCGAGCAACCAGGGACCCACGGTCCCAGTCGTGGGCCCCACCATGACGTGTATTCTTCATCCACGCCGTCCATGGGGTGGGCCCCTTCTTGTAGTGGGCCCCTTCCAAATATCAGGCTGATCTGATGCTCAGGTGGCCCGCATCATAGGAAACAATGTTGATTGAACGTCTACCCTTGGAACCCCTTTGGGTCACCACAGAAGTTTCGGAATCAATATGAAATTTGTTTTTACTCTTCATCCAGGTATGCGTGACCTTGTGAACGGGTTAGATGGCATAGAAACATTATGGTGGGCCCCACATGGGACCCACAGTGACGTATGTGTTCTATTCACACCGCCCAACTGGGACGGTGGAGCCCACTTGAGGGGTGGATGTGTGGGGTGGTCCACATGCGTGGACCCCACCTTTGTGTACGTAGTATGCCCTCCCCGTCCATCTTCAGATCACGTGGGACTGCCCGTTAGGCAGATCCAACGGCCAGGAAGACCCCTGCCACCAGGCTTGGTTGAATAGGGGTTTTAATACCCGCTTGGTCCTTTGAGTGGGGTGGCCCACTCACGTGGACTGCACCTTGGTTATGTGCGGTAACCACGCCATTCATCAGAGGGTGTTGCTGGATGTCAGTCCTGCAGCTGGGGAACCTACCGTGATGTATGTGTGATATCCACCCTGCCCAGTAGCTGGACGCTGGGACCCACCTGATGTGTCTGCACATCCACATGGCCCAGCTTCCTGGACGGTGAAATTCCTCTGCACGTGTGCAATCCACTGTACGTGGGACCACACCAATGTATATACTTCATTCCCGTCGTCCAGCATTTTGGACGGTAAAGCCCACCTGTACGTGTATTCCACACCGACCAGACCATATTTGGGGGCCCACCTTGCATGTGATACACGTGCATGCAGGTGGTAGGATCCACCCATGTATGGGTTTAAACCCCAGGCGCTGGACTTCACCTTTTTATATATATATATATAATATACGCACGTGTATGTGTATGGTGGCTCCATGTGGGACCCACGCATGACATATGTGTTTTATCCATGCCGTTTATCAGCACCGTCCATTGCTGGACGGTGTCATGTGGGGCCACCATGATGTACATGTTTTATATCCACTCCGTCCATCTGTCCAGGGACATGGGACCCACCCTCGGTAGTGTTGCGCCCACCACCGTCCAGTCCAGGGACTGGTGGGACTGACCTTGATGTATGTGCCTTATTTGCACCGTCTAACACGAGAATGGTGCTGATGGATGGTGTTGATTTATCTGGACAATGTTTGAACAGTGTTAATCATCATTTGTGGGCCATGTGCCCCATGGAATGATAATGTACGGTGATGCACATGTTGCACATGCAACTATTGAACTGATTTTAGATGTAATCCAGGCTCCCACTTGAGGCCCACCTTGGTGTATTTGTAGCCCATCCATGAGGCCACCTTGATGTATTTGCAGCCCAGTCATGTGTAGGGCCCACCTGTGATGTATATTAGGCCCATGTGTAGGGCCCACCTATTGTGTATTTGAAGCCCATAGGTTGTGGCTCATTGTTGTGGTCCGTCTTGATGTATATGAGGCCCATTGGTGCGGCCCATTGTTGTGGCCCACTTGATATATATGAGGTCTATTGGTGCAGCCCACTGAGCGTCCCGATGCGATGTATTTATACGCCCATGTAATGCAACCCATGTGATGTGTACTAGGCCCATGTGACGCGGCCCATTGCGATATGCGAGACCGTTATGTAAGGCCCATTCTGATTTACGTGACCAATTTGCTGACTCTGATTATCGATCGATTCGATTGACGTGACCGATTTGCCGACTCTGATTATCGATCGATCCCGATTGTCGTGGCCGATTGCCGATTCTGATCAGTGACCGATTTGCTGATTCTGATTATCGATCGATCCCGATTGCCGTGGCCGATTTACCGATTCTGATTATCGATCGATTCCGATTGTCGTGACCGACTACCGACTCTGATTGCCGTGGCCGATACCGATTCTGATTATCGATCGATCCGATTGCCGTGACTGATTTGCCAATTCTGATTATCGATCTATCCGATTGTCGTGACCGATTTGCCGATTCTGATTATCGATCGATCCGATTGACGTGACCGATCTGCCGACTTTGATTATCGATCAATCCCGATTGGCGTGGCCGATTGCCGATTCCGATCGGTGACCGATTTACCGATTCTGATCGATTTCGATTGACGTGACCGATTACCAACTCTGATTGACGTGACCGATTTGCCGATTCTGATCATCAACCGATTTCGAGTATCAAGGCCAATTCCGATGATTTCGATTTTTTTTTCAAGGCCGTTTGTATAGGCTGATTCTGATTTGTCGAGGCTGATTGCATAGGCCGATTCCGATTGTCGAAGTCAAGTATCGAGGCTGATTCCGATTGTCGAGGCCGCGTATCGAGGCCGATCCCGAGTGTCAATTCGATTGTTGAGACCGAGGCCGATTGTCAAGACCTATATGATGAATATGCGACCCGTAGTTGGGACCACTGTGATGTATTCGTGGCCTATGGGCAAGGCCCATTGTGATATGTATTAGGCCCATGATGCATGGCCCATTTGATGTATTCGAGACCCATGGGTAGGGTCCACATGTTATGTATTTAAAGCCCATGAGCAGGGCCCACCTGTTGTGTATATATGGCCCTTAAGTAAGGCCCATTGCGATGTATATTAGGCCTTTGTGTGAGGCCATGGGCCCATTATATGTTTGGCTCTATGTGGCCATTCCTTGGGGGCAATGTTGGTTAAATGTCCACGTTGTCGAGGCCGATGGTTGATGCCGGTTATTGATACCGATTATGAGTATGTGACAGCATAGCATCATAATACATGCCCATACGCATCATCTGCATGTTTGTTATGAGATGTGATTGACCATTGCATATGCCATAGGGCAGGTTGTTCATAGGGCTCCCTGATAGGCGGAGTTACCCCATATGAGAGCATGACATGCACAGGATTGATGCATGACTGGGTTGTTTGACTCATGCATCTTGCATTGTGTGTTATGATTACTGTACGCCCTAGCGACATCAGGGTCGTAGCCTCCACAGGTATTTCGTGGATGGCCAGATGGGACACCGGAAATCTGTTCTACATGGGGTGCTATAGATATCCCTGGGTGAAAGTCCCTAAACCCTCTTGGTTCCAGAGGTTGCTCCAACGTCTAGACCGAGTGGATGCATGAGCGCACGAGGGCCGCATACCGTTAGGCCGCGTCTCCCACTGTGTCGTGGTCGGTTGGAAGGGGGTACGGCCTTACCTGCCCGAGAGGAGGGGGCAATGCTAGGCTGAGTCTGACCAGCTCGAGGAATGGGTCCGCTATCGACGAGCCGGGCCCGATATTGGCAGGCAGATAGTGAGGTCTCTTCCACTCACCTTGTTGCGCGCGATGGGGCGGCAATTTGGTTTGGAGTGTAATAGACCCCGGTGATGATCCCAGAGAGAAACCGTACTGATATGTGGACTTATTGAGTAGGAGTTGCATACCCATGCATTCATTTCATTCACTATCCACTCGGGCTGGTGGTGCGCAACTAATTATTATGTACCTTTGCATGGCCAGGATTTCGGTTGGGCGCGCGACTAACCTGAGATCAGGAGTTTACCACATTGAGTCTGACTATCCAAATTTAGGTATGGGACTGGTTTGGATAGAAGTCCCTTGTGATGGACCCCATAGCCTGCGATACTACGTACTATCATCCCGACTTCACTCCAGCATGGTCATTTCATTCGCACCGCATATTACCTTGCGTCCGCAGTACTTACTATTTTGAGTTGCCATGTTTCTGCATTGATATAGCCGTTAGTACTCGTGTCTTGCATCGCATAGCCTTGGTACGGCTGATGATACTCATAGACTTATCAGTATATTTTCGCTTATTTCGATATTGTATGAATTATGACATTGTATCCTCAACATCTAGTATTTGGCTTTCTTTAACTCCTCATTTGTATAGCTGAATTGCATTGCATACCCTGACATTGTATGACTCACGGACTGCCAGTATTTCCGCTTACTCTGATTACTTTGATTACTCTGATTACTCTGATACTGCTTACTTAGTACTTACCTTATGCACACACTTACACCACCCCCTAAGCTTTCTATAAGCTTATGCACGATAGATGCGTGCAGGTGATGTTAGGTTGCAGCAGTGTCGAGCTTGGAGTATGCAGCGGTCTTCGGGAGCTTGATTTTCGATTTATGTATTTCTCTTTTAGCATTGTACTCAAATGATTATATTAGTGGATATGCGATGATGATGTTGCCTTTGTGAATTGGGTAATCTTGTGGTTATGCTCATTTTGAATTAAATGTACATTGGAAAAAAAAAATCCTCCTTGTAGGATCCTAGGATCGGAATCTGACGTATGAACGCTAGGAGCCGAGAATGGGGTACTACGGAGGCTGTCAGCACCAGATTCGGCGATCGGGATTCCTATGAATCCGATTTTCGGGTTTGGGGCGTGACACGCACATATCCAGAACGGGTGCCAAGCACCTAACTCAGGATCTCTGGCTCACGCCGCTGAGTACCATCGGGAGTGGGCTGACTACGTGAGGTGTTCATCTCCTCCTGTAATGAAAACATATGAATTTTCATAATAAATGACATTATTATAATTTAATGCAATTAAATTTTACAATGTAAGGATTTTCACCCAAATCTCGCTGGCTTTAGGATGTACCCAAGATCCCGTTGTCTGCCGACAGTGAGTCCCTTTGTAGAAGTCTACTGGTCCGGGCTCCTGACCAGTGACGGAATCTCGCTGCGCAATCGAAAGAACAATAGAGTTAATATAAATGCATTGAAAGAATATATAAACGTAATAACTACCAGTACTTTCTTACCATGTCGTGACGAAGTCGTACGAATGACTTTGAACCAGCTACATGGTTCACTTCTAATTTTCCTCTGTCGTCAGAATTTATTTTGCTCCTTTTCTAAACACATTATTCATAATACATTGTTATTAATTGTGAATTTAATTATTACGCTAACATATCGTAAATATGTAAATATTATCTGAAAAGAATCAGACGAAAACCTATCACAGAGTATCCGCCAGTCCCCATCGGTCACGTGCAGCGGTGCGGACTGTACGGCCTCCTCGTGGCTCACGAACCGCTTGTACTGTCGGTGTAACCAGTGCGGTAACCTTGAACCGATCCTTCATCATGTCGTCGACGGCATGGGAGATGTGCAGAACACTCAAATCAAAGTCAAATTTATCGTGCAATTTCGTAAATAATAGATTAAGGCAATAAACTCATTAAGAAAATAACTTAACCGTAAATAAACATTTATAAAATAAATTTTAATTGACTAAAATTTACCCGAAGGCGCTGACGGATGAGCTGCCGAACATCATATGTCATGTCTCTCCAATGGGGGGTGGTGGGGGGAATCAGAGATCGGCATAAGACACCGACCTCTGATGTAAACAACATGACATTGTTCCTAACAGGTCTAATGCAGTCCTGTGAGAACTCTACCGTCACCCTACCCTCACGCGTAAGTCGCTCTAAAAGTAACTTACGCGTGGGTCCACGTCCTCGCCGGCTGGTCGACGACGCTGTTGCAACAGAATTATGTAAGTCTAAACATAAACAGAAATCATTAAAAGAAATATATGTCTAAACTTACATGCAGTACCTGGTGTATGCGCGACTGAGGGATCAGACGCCTGTAATGCAATATGCGACGGCGATGCTGGCTCCGTCGCATCACAGATAGAAGGGGTAGATCCAGTGCGCGAACGACGTACTCTCCCACCTAGTGCCATCACTGAATATGTGCGAGCTGCGAACTTATAAATTTAAACAATGTCAATACAATTGGAATATACTAAAACATTATACAAATAGTATTGACGGTACAATGCATTCGTGTTTATGCTCAGAGAGATGAATAAAATATGATTAGACCATTACACTATAATGCAAGCATAATATAATAAAACTGTAAACTTTAATCTATAACCATTAAAAATTTCATTACATATTGTCATTGTATATTAAATACACATATTTGTTGTAATACGAAACAACTTTGAGGTAAACTATCCGAAGTACTCCATGCGTAAGTTAACGTATGCTTCAGAAGTGTATGTCATCCTGTGTGAAGCATTGGACATTTTTATAGCCAACATGACAGTCACAATAGGAGAAATCTGATCTCTCGGGACTCCATTCAGATGTGCAAGTGACAGAGTCGCATCTTCCATATCTCGTTTCCCATGGTTATATATCTCCATCAGGTCCGAAATTTCTTTGAGATAGTATAATCTTTCGTCTGAGTCGTCGTCGATATATTCCACTCTATACTCATCGACCAGACCGGGTATCTCTATGGCCCTACTAGAAGAAGATAGGACCGAAACGTCCATCTGCAACAGCTGATGAAGTATGTTGCGTGCTTCTGCTATGCTCCGGTTTGAGGATGACATGATCAGAAATTATTTCAACTGTAAATGTGGATTATAAACAAGTCAATAAAAGAAATTAATCATGACTTGTAATTTTCACGTATACATGGAATACATAAATTATTTGAATTGAAAAATGACATGTAAATCATGTGTACATTTAATAATCGTCGTCTATATCATTATCGCTTAGGGCTATTTTTTCTTCACCATCACTATCGCTGATCAGTATTTCTTCCTCGTAGTCTGCAACGTTGTCATCAATGAAACCTGTATCATCTCTAACAATGTCTTGTATTAATGAGGCATCAACATGATCAGGTAGCACATCATCTCTATCTAATTGCACCACATCAATATCAACACTTGAATCAGTCCATGTATCCCTAGATGGCATGTCTTCTCGATATGCTTGTTCAACCCTAGACGTGTCATTTCCCTCGTCCTCGCTATCTTCAACTTCTGGTACGGGAACGTCAAATACGTTCCTGGGCTTCATTTTCTGCACCACGTGCCAAGAACCGCCTAACTTAGTGTCAGCGAGGTAAAATACTTGTTCAGCTTGACTGGCGAGGACAAATGGGTCGTCCTTAAACCACTTCCGAGATAAATTTATGCTCGTAAAGTAGTTGTCAGTCTGTATTCCCAACTTCTTGTTTTCAATGTCCCACCAATCACATTTAAATAAGTACACCCGCTTTCTCGTACAATAACTCAACTCAATAATATCAGTCAAAATGCCATAAAAGTCAATTTCATCCTCATTTGTTCCTTTCACAACTACCCCACTATTTTGCGTGGTCCTGTACTTCTCACGTTCTTCAGTGTGGAACCAAATCTCATTTACAATACAACCTGTATATCTAGATACACGTCTATCAGGGCCACACGCTAGTGAGTATAGTGCATCAGACGCATCTGCAGAGTTGCTTGTGCACAACGCCTTTATCTATTATCATGTACAAAATATAATTGTTTAGTAATTTTCTTAGGTTGAAATAATGTGCAATACAATGAAATTTCTAAGTGTGGTGAGATACAATGTGAAATCTTACACGTTCGATCATAATTTGTGGGGAATTTGGACTTCATCACGTCTATGTGTTCACTACACATAAATGGCACGTCGTCAGCAAGAAACATTAAGATCATCGTATGTAGGAATTACAATAATCGCGGGAAGACTTACTCCAAGTACGACTCTATTTCTTCACAATTATACAACACATACCGCCGCGCATTTGCTAGATCCCCAAGGTTCATATCCTGAAACGTCGTGGATCCTAAAGAACGAACGTTATGTGCAAATATAGATATGAGTCCTTGTTCATGCTCCTGCCCTTCATCGGCATTCTGATCTTCTCGGTTGAATCTAGTCTCTATGCCACGAAGATATATGGAGCAAAATGTAAGGCACTCATTATCAATGTACGCTTCAGCTATCGACCCCTCTAGTCGTGCCTTATTCCTCATAAATTGTTTAAGTGTGTGAAGGTATCTGTACACAAAACCACTGTGTTATACGTATGAAAACATGGATATATGTAGTTTATGGAATGAATAAAAATTTTAACAGGTTCTACCACCTTTCGATCGGATACATCCAATGATATTGTACTGGGCCTGCAAGCTTCGCCTCGTGCGGTAAGTGAATTGCTAGGTGTAGCATGACATCGAAAAATGCAGGAGAAAATATTCTTTCAAGTTTGCAAAGGATTATGGAAATGTCCCTCTTCAGTCTTTTAATAACATCCACATTCAACGATTTCGAACACAAATCCTTAAAGAATATCCTTAACTCAATCAGCGTCGCACGATATCCTTGCTCAGGAATCCACGAATCGCAACCGGCAGTAGGCGTTGCAGAAGGACGTGACAATCATGACTTTTCATTCCTATTACCTTACAATCCTTAACGGTTACGCGCCGAGATATGTTTGACGCATACCCATCGAAAAACTTCATCGATCTCAACCATTCACATAAACAATTTCTCTCTAGTTTGGTCAACGTATAGCAGGCTGCTGGTATAGTATACAAATTTTCATGTGGTTGCAAGTGCAACTCTTTCCTTAAACTTATTTCTTGTAGATCCAATCGAGCCTTGAAACTGTCTTTTGTTTTCTTCTCTATGTTCATCAATGTTTCGAAGACATTGTTACATATATTTTTCTCAATATGCATGACATGTAAGTTGTGTCGCAATTTCAGATCACTTCAATAGGGCAACTCAAAAAAGATGTTCTTCTTCCTCCAGTTATAGTCCAATACTTTACGTTTCCTCTTCTTCAAGTGCGATGCCTTACCAAATCTAACTTCTCCAATGTTACTCAGTTGTTGCATCACATTTTCTCCAGATAGGTCTTTCGGGGGTGGCCTATGATCTTGTTTACCATCAAAGATCATCGTCTTCCTGCGCCAACTATGATCGCTTGGAAGGAAGCGACGATGGCCCATATAACACATTTTTCTACCATGCTTCAATGACAATGAACAAGTCTCAATACCACATGTAGGACAAGCCAACTTATCCTTCGTGCTCCACCTAGACAAATTTTCATACGCGAGAAAGTCATTTATTGTCCACAAGACCGCTGCATGTAATCGAAATGTCTGTCCTGCAAATGTGTCATACGTGTGTACACCTTGACTCCACAACTCATTTAACTCATCTACTAACGGTCGCAAGTACACATCAATGTCATTCCCAGGTGACTTGGGTCCAGGAATAAGCAATGACATCATGAAAAATAACTCCTTCATACAAAACCAACGAGGTAAATTGTATAGCATAAGTACCATTGGCCACATACTGTACGAGCTACTCATATTACCAAATGGATTCAAACCATCACTTGCAAGACCTAGTCGAACATTGCGAGAATCCTCTACAAACCAGTCATGTTGCTTGTCAAAATTTTGCCAGGCTTCAGAGTCCGCAGGGTGCCTCAGTGTACTATCATCATGAACGCGTTTCTCCTTATGCCACCTCATATCTTCAGCCGTCTTACAAGACAAACAATCTTTGCAATCTGGGTTTCAATGGGAAGTACCTTAACACCTTTCGCGGGATTTTCTTATCCCTGGCTTTGCCATACTTCCACCTAGACTCTTCACATTCTTGACACCCTTCAGCATCCTTATGCTCTTTCTGATATAATAAACAATCATTTATACATGCATATATGAGTTCATAACCAAGGCTCAAGTCTTGCATCAATGATTTTGCTTCGTAATGGGACTTAGGCAATGTCTCACCGTCCGGCAATGCTTCTTTCAACAACTCTAGCAATATGTTGAACGATTTGTTACTCCAATGATTTATTGTCTCCAAATGAAGTAACTTTGTAAGAAAATTCAACTTAGAGAAGTTCTTACACCCCGGATAAAGTGGACGTTGCGTATCCCTCAACAACCTACTAAACTTTTCTAATTCGACATCACCCATTGGAGGAATATCTTGGCTACTGCTTGTCACTACAAAATCAGTGTCCGCAGCTGTTCCCCTAAACACATCCCCTATGATATCTTGCATTTCGTCAACGTCTTCATCCTCGTCATCCGGCACAATTGGATCAGCAATGACTTCAATAGGCTCAACTCTATGGGTCATATCTTCACCATGATAGATCCACCAAGTGTAATCCTGGTCAATCCCAACTATGAACAAATCGTCCTCTACTTTGTTTAAAGTCTTAAATATCATGTTCTTACATTTTCGACATGGACACCTAATCCTATTCTTTGAATCTGCCCGATTTCGCGCAAATTCCATGAACTCTTCAATCCCTTGTTTATACTCTGGGCCAAACCTGTTCTTAGCTCGCATCCAACTCTTATCCATGTCTACAATAAAAAGACTAAAGTCAGTTTATGGAAATAGCTTTAAGATTATGCTAGGTTATAGGTTTAGGTTATATTATATGTTTAGGATTTGATAATAAGTATATTTTAGGTTATATCTTTAGGTTATAGGTTTAGGATTACGTTATAAGTTTAAGTTAAGGTTATAAGTTTAGGTTAAGGTTGTAAGTATGGGTTATAGGTTATAGGTTAAGGTTAAGGTTATAAGTGTAGGTTATAGGTTTAGGGAAAGGTTAGGTTCAGGTTATAGGTTTTGGGATTTGAGAATAGTTTTAGGTTTTAAGTATAGGTTTAGGTTGGATTATAGGTTAAGGTTTAGGGATTTGTGTTTAGGTTATAGGTTATGGGTTATAGGGTTAGGTTAGGGTTTAGGTTATAGGTTTAAGTTTTAGGGTTAGGTTTAGAGATTTAGGTTCAGGTTCGGGTTTGGGATCGGGTTTAGGTTTAGTTTTAGGTTCAGGTTTAGGTTTAGGTTATAAGGTATAGGTTTAGGGAATTGAGAATTGGTTTAGGTTTAGGTTTAGGGAATCGGGTTCGGGTTCGGGTTCGGGTTCGGGTTCGAGATCGGGTTTAGGTTTGGGTTTTCAAGTTTAAGCTTAAGTTAAGGTTAGGGATTTGAGATTAGGATTAGGTGTAGGTTTAGGTTTAGGGATTTGAGAATACATATAGGTTTTAGGTTTTAGGTTTAGGTTTAGGTCTTAGGTTATAGTTTAAGGTTTAGGTTACTGTTAGGTTATAGGTTATAAGTTTAGGTTATAGGTAATAGGTTTTGGTTTAGGTTAAGGTTATAGGTTTAGGTTAAGGTTTAGGTTTAGGTTAAGGTTAAGGTTTAGGGGATCGGGTTCGGGTACAGGATCTGGTTTAGGCTTGGGTTTTCATGTTTACGTTTAGGTTTAGGTTAGGGAGTTGAGATTGGGATTAGGTATAGGTTTAGGTTTAGGGATTTGAGAATAGGTTAAGGTTTAGGTATAGGTTTAGGTATAGGTTTTAGCTTATAGGTTTAGGTTTTGGTTTTAGGTTAAGGTTATAGGTTAAGGTTATAGGTTTAGGTTAGGTTTAGGTTTAGGTTATAGGTTATAGGTTATAGCTTTGGGAATTGAGAATAGGTTAAGGTTTAGGCTTAGGAAATTGGGTTCGGGTTCGGGATCGGGTTTAGGCTTGGGTTTTCAAGTTCAGGTTTAGGTTTCAGTTAGGGAGTTGAGATTGGGATTTGGTGTAGGTTTAGGTTTAGGGATTTAAGAATAGGTTAAGGATTAGGTTATAAGGTATAGGTTCGTGTTCGGGATCGGGTTTAGAAGATTAGGTTAAGGTTAGGTTTAGGTTTAGGTTATAGGTTATAGCTTTGGGAATTGAGAATAGGTTAAGGTTTAGGCTTAGGAAATTGGGTTCGAGTTCGGGATCGAGTTTAGGCTTGGGTTTTCAAGTTCAGGTTTAGGTTTAGGTTAGGGAGTTGAGATTGGGATTTGGTGTAGGTTTAGGTTTAGGGATTTAAGAATAGGTTAAGGATTAGGTTATAAGGTATAGGTTCGTATTCGGGATCGGGTTTAGAAGATTAGGTTAAGGTTAGAGGTTAAGGTTAGGTTTAGGTTTAGGTTATAGGTTATAGGTTATAGCTTTGGGAATTGAGAATAGGTTAAGGTTTAGGTTTAAGAAACTGTGTTCGGGTTCGGGATCGGGTTTAGGTTTGGGTTTTCAAGTTTAGGTTTAGGTTTAGGTTAGGGAGTTGTGATTAGGATTTGGTGTAGGTTTAGGTTTAGGGATTTGAGAATATATTTAGGTTTTATGTTTTAGGTTTTAGGTTTAGGTTTTAGCTTATACGTTTAGGTTACAGGTTTTGGTTTTGGTTTTAGGTTTAGGTTATAGGTTAAGGTTATAGGTTAAGGTTAGGTTTAGGTTTAGGTTATAGGTTATAGCTTTGGGAATTGAGAATAGGTTAAGGTTTAGGTTTAGGAAACTGGGTTCGGGTTTGGGATCGGGTTTAGGTTTGGGTTTTCAAGTTTAAGCTTAGGTTAAGGTTAGGGATTTGAAATTAGGATTAGGTGTAGGTTTAGGTTTAGGGATTTGAGAATACAATTAGGTTTTAGGTTTAGGTTTAGGTTTTAGGTTATAGGTTAAGGTTTAGGTTTTATGTTTAGGTTACTGTCAGGTTATAGGTTATAAGTTTAGGTTATAGGTAATAGGTTTTGGTTTAGGTTAAGGTTATAGGTTTATGTTAAGGTATAGGTTTAGGTTAAGGTTAAGGTTTAGGTTAGGTTTAGGGAATTGAGAATTGGTTAAGGTTTAGGTTTAGGGAATCGGGTTCGGGTACGGGTTCTGGTTTAGGCTTGGGTTTGCATGTTTACGTTTAGGTTTAGGTTAGGGAGTTGACATTAGGATTTGGTGTAGGTTTAGGTTTAGGGATTTGAGAATAGGTTAAGGTTTAGGTTTAGAAAATCGGGTTCGGGTTCGGGATCGGGTTTAGGCTTGGGTTTTCATGTTTAGGTTTAGGTTTAGGTTAGGGAGTTGAGATTGGGATTTGGTGTAGGTTTAGGTTTAGGGATTTGAGAATAGGTTAAGGATTAGGTTATAAGGTATAGGTTCATGTTCGGGATCGGGTTTAGAATATTAGGTTAAGGTTAGAGGTTAAGGTTAGGTTTAGGTTTAGGTTATACGTTATAGCTTTGGAAATTGAGAATAGGTTAAGGTTTAGGTTTAGGAAACTAGGTTCGGGTTCGGGATCGGGTTTAGGTTTGGGTTTTCAAGTTTAGGTTTAGGTTTAGGTTAGGGAGTTGTGATTAGGATTTGGAGTAGGTTTAGGTTTAGGGATTTGAGAATACATTTAGGTTTTAGGTTTTAGGTTTAGGTTTTAGCTTATAGGTTTAGGTTATAGGTTTTGGTTTTGGTTTTAGGTTTTGGTTATAGGTTATAGCTTTGGGAATTGAGAATAGGTTAAGGTTTAGGTTTAGGAAAGTGGGTTCAGGTTCGGGATCGGGTTTAGGTTTGGGTTTTCAAGTTTAAGCTTAGGTTAAGGTTAGGTATTTGAGAATAGGTTTAGGTTTAGGTTTAGGAAATCGGGTTTGGGTTCGGGATCGGGTTAGGCTTGGGTTTCCATGTTTAGGTTTAGGTTTAGGTTAGGGAGTTGAGATTGGAATTTGGTGTAGGTTTAGGTTTAGGGATTTGAGAATAGGTTAAGGATTAGGTTATAAGGTATAGGTTCGTGTTCGGGATCGGGTTTAGAAGATTAGTTTAAGGTTAGGTTTAGGTTTAGGTTATAGGTTATAGCTTTGGGAATTGAGAATAGGTTAAGGTTTAGGTTTAGGTTAATGTTAGGTAATAGGTTATAAGTTTAGGTTATAAGTGATAGGTTAAGGTTTTAGGTCATAGGTTTTGGTTTAGGTTAAGGTATTAGGTTAAGGTTAAGGTTTAGGTTTAGTTTTAGGTTCAGGTTTAGGTTTAGGTTATTAGGTTCAGGTTTAGGGAATTGAGAATTGGTTTAGGTTTAGGTTTAGTTTTAGGTTCAGGTTTAGGTATTAGGTTAAGGTTAAGGTTTAGGTTTAGTTTTAGGTTCAGGTTTTGGTTTAGGTTATAAGGTATAGGTTTAGGGAATTGAGAATTGGTTTAGGTTTAGGTTTAGGGAATTGGGTTTGGGTTCGGGATCGGGTTTAGGTTTGGGTTTTCAATTTTAAGCTTAGGTTTAGGTTAAGGTTTAGGTTTAGGTTATGGGTTTTGGGATTTCAGAATAAGTTTAGGTTATAAGTATAGGTTTAGGTTGGGATTTGAGAATATGTTTAGGTTTAGGTTTTAGGTTATAAGTTAAGGTTTAGGTTTTAGGTTTAGGTTAATGTTAGGTAATAGGTTATAAGTTTAGGTTATAGGTGATAGGTTAAGGTTTTAGGTCATAGGTTTTGGTTTAGGTTAAGGTTTAGGTTTAGTTTTAGGTTATAAGGTATAGGTTTAGGGAATTGAGAATTGGTTTAGATTTAGGTTTAGGGAATCAGGTTCGGGTTCGGGATCGGGTTTAGGTTTGTGTTTTCAATTTTAAGCTTAGGTTTAGGTTTAGGTTATGGGTTTTGGGATTTCAGAATAAGTTTAGGTTATAAGTATAGGTTTAGGTTGGGTTATAGGTTGGGATTTGAGAATATGTTTAGGTTTAGGTTTTAGGTTTTAGGTTTTAGGTTTAGGTTAATGTTAGGTTATAGGTTATAGCTTTAGGTTATAAGTTATAGGTTAAGGTTTTAGGTCATAGGTGTTGGTTTAGGGAATCGGTTATAGATTAAGGTTAAGGTCTAGGTGTAGATTACTTTTAGGAATTTGAGAATAGGATTAGGTTATAAGTATAGGTTTAGGTTGGGTTATAGGTTTAGGTCAAGGGTGTGGTACCTGCAAATACAGACATAAACACGGCCTGTCCAAATGGTCAGGCCCTTCCAATGCTGTCCATAGGAAATGGACAGCTTCATCATGGTCATAACAGCGGTTCCCACCTTTCAGGGATTCTCGCTCATTCGGATAGTTCCGACGCACATCCGGGTCTGCTCCATTAATCTCGAGCAAATACATAAACACGGCCTGTCCAAATGGTCAGGCCCTTCCAATGATGTCCATAGGAAATGGACAGCTTCATCATGGTCATAACAGCGGTTCCCACCTTCCAGGGACCCCACCTCATCCGGATAGCTCCGACTCACATCCGGGTCTACTCCATTAATCTCGAGCAAATACATAAACACGGCCTGTCCAAATGGTCAGGCCCTTCCAATGATGTCCATAGAAATGGACAGCTTCATCATGGTCATAACAGCGGTTCCCACCTTCCAAGGACCCCCGCTCATCCGGATAGCTCCGACGCACATCCGGATCTGCTCCATCAATTCTAAGCTAATATAATTAAATCCTAAATTAGTTACTCATCCAAGGTTGGATAGATTTTAATACTTTCATATTCCTATTTAAACGTCCACGCCGAAAATCCGGCAGCATCTCCTCATGCCTCTCCAGATAAGTTGATCTTACGTTACATTCCGATGCCAAATATCTAAATCAATGTAAAGATATTTGACATTGGATACGGAACGAAAGAAACATATCCAGAGAGAAACGAGGAGATGGACCACAGATCAGGCATGAACATTTAAATAGATTGTATGAAAGCATACTTTCCATCTAACCTTGAACCGTCCAAAATGAAACAATTTGAGTGATTTCTATGCCACCAAAAACACACCATATCTATGTATGGCCCCATAGAAATCCTCAAACGAGTAACTAATTATCTAACTTACAAATTTATAAATTACGACATAGGCACCATACACTCATTCTCAAGTGAACCAAGTCAAGCATTATTCACACATGTTCAAGTGAACCAAGTCAAGCATCATTCGCACATTTTTGTACACAACCAAGTTAAGCATCATTCACACATGTTCAAGTGAACTAAGTCAAGCATCATTCATACATGTTCAAGTGGATTACTTTAAGCATCATAAGCAAATGTTCTAGGGGGCTGATCTTAGCATCATTACCACACATCCAGGTCAATTTATTTAAGCATCATAAACACATGTTGTTGCCAAATATCTTGGCATCATTACTACACATCCGAGTTGATTGATTTAAGCATCATAAACACATGTTCCAGTGGACTGATTTAATCATCGTAAACACATGTCCAAGTGGACTGATTCAAGCATTGTAAACACATGTCCAAGTGGACTGATTTAAGTATTATAAGCATTATTCAAACAATTGAAACTATGTCTGTTAAACACAACATCATTGTGGTATTACTTTAGAAAGCACTGAAAGGCATTTTCATGTTCATAAATACTAAGGTTTACTCTTGTTTTCATGTTGTTGTTGTCATGTTTAAAAACGAATATGGCCACTGGCCCATATTCCATGTCCGCTTCTAGCTGATGCGTATGAGTTACTGCAACCCCGAGCTCTATAATGTAAATGGTCTTCCACAGAAATCATGCCGATCCAACCATCATTGTGGGCATCACTTGAATTTCAACAATTTTGGCTGGCTGTCTAACTTTTTCTGTCATGTGGCCTACATCATGATTGGATCGACATGATTTTTGGGCCATTTTATTTCCATAATGGGACAACCTTGTTGGATGGATTGACTCACGCATAGTCAGGTGGGCTCCACATGCATTTCATCTGCAACTAGTTGCCGTGTGAGTGCTTCCCATATTTTAAAATGGATATCTTTTGATTTTGCATCAATAGGCGAGCCTACTCAACGGATGTGAACCGAGTCAGACTCCTCATAGAGTTTCATAGAGACTTGGATGTAGTAGCCCAACCTGAGCTCCAAGGCAGGGACCTTCATTGTGGTCCCCACCTTTCCTTGTGGATGATATGTCCTCTATGTAAAGATATGGTTCTAGGTGATATATTTTCCCACTCATCTGGATTTTGGAAGATATATTGTCCAAACCATAGTCAGCAAATCACCACACGGAAAAAAAATTGGTGAAGAGAAATGCCTCTGTTTAATTCGATCTCAATCTTTAGAAGAACGGTTGAAAATACATTCAAATAAATTGAAATGACTAAAATTTTGAAAAAAAATAATAATTTCAGTTTAATATTGTTACTAAGTATTATATGGTTGTTTTGCAGGCAGCTAAAAATGAGTTCATCTCCTTTTAGTTAATCGTGACGTAGATGAAAAGGAAACACGGTATCTATTACATAATTCTGATTAACTAAAATGAGATGGACTCATTTTTAGGCATCTAGTAAACATGCCATAGGAGATGAGAAATGCTATGTGCGCCTATGTTTCTTTTGACAAAAAAGGGGGAAAAAAGAAGAAGTAAGAGTTCAAATTGAATTGCACAAACGGTGACTCTCTTTTTCTTTTTTTTTTTTTAAATAATCTTCTAAAATATATGGAGTTAGTTTTAAATGTTAAATTAATCATGAAAATTCCTTTAAAAATAAAAAAGAAAATATGGAATTTAAAATGGAGTTTTTCTAGCCATGTACAAACATATACTAAGACGAAACAAGGAGAGAGAGAGGATATGACTAATGAAATACCATGCATAGAGAAAACCCTTGTCCTCGTGACGTCTACGGATGTGCTCACGGTAAGACATATCTTCATAGGATGGAGGATTGTACATTTTCTCTTTTTCTTGTGAAAAATCAAGAGACCCGAGAAGGAAGAGGAGAGGAGAGAGGGAAGATTATTGAATCGAGTAGAAGTACTAGACTTACGAGAATTTTTACACGCTAAAATAATGAAAGGTTTCGCGTAAAGAAAATAAGAAGCATGTTCCTCATGCTTTGATTAGATAACTAAGAATGCTGATAAGTAAGAGAGAGAGGTTTTGTTAGGTTGCATCTTGAGAAAATTTCAGCTTTTCTTGCAAGAAAAGGAAACCCAAAGTCCACTGCATCAACTGAACAGAGTTTTCAAAAAATCCACTACATCAACTGAACAAAATTTACTATTTTTCTTAAAAATACTAAGCCAACTCTAACATTCCCAAGAAAACATAAAAAGCAGAGAATGAATTTCCCAACAAACCAAACAAGACCATGAATTCCCCCCATGAACAAAACCAACATCAAAACCAGGTCCTCATTGATCTAGGATCTCATCTAGGTCGTCACGGTCTTCATGGTCTTGCTTTATCGGGCAAGAATAAAATAGCTCTGGAATTTCTGCAAATCAAATGTATGCACTGTTCCCTAAATTCAAGTTGTTCCTCCCAGATCTGCTACCCTAGACCTCAGCAATCTATAGTTTACTCAAGTGCCAGATTCCGTGCATGTGACGTCCATTGTACAGTCGTCTAGACTGTCATATGACACCCCTACATGGATGGTTGCTGACCCAAAAATCTCACAGATTCAAAGATGCTAATCATTGGACTCTTCATCTTTCATCTTTGCTCTGTATGGGTGTGTAATTTTTTTTCTCAAACTATGTTTTGTGTGGTCCACAAAGGAAAATAACAAGATCTAACCATACTTGAGAGAGAGAGAGAGAGACTAACCATTGTCGGATCGGAGCTAGAGATGTCTTTCCACTATGATTTTCTCTCCTTCTTCTTCTTCTTCTTCTTCTTCTTCTTCTTGTTCTTCTTCTTTCGAGTGCTCTCCAAGTCTCTGTCACAATCGAAGGTGGGTTTGTGATGAAAGGGGGATTTCAAAACTCTAGAGAGAGAGAGAGGTGTTGGGAAACAGGGGGTCGGCGCGCCCGCAGGCGAGAGAGAGAGAGAGAGAGAGAGAGAGAGAGAGAGAGAGAGGGTTTGGGAGAGGGGTGAGCGCGCGAGAATAATTTGGGATTTGGGTTTTAGGAGGGGTGGGCGGGAGATGTGGGTTTTGGGATGGGAGTGGCGGTGGGCATTTTTTAGGGAAATCGGATTGCGTATGAGTTACTCAATACGCTCTTTATCGGATTGGCTACTCCCCTGACGCCAGCCCTGGCTGGTGGTCGGTGCTCTCTGGGCCCCACCATGATGTATTTGTTTCATCCTTTCCATCCATCCATTTTTACAGATCATTTTATGCTTTTTTTCCCAAAAATGAGAGGTATATAAATCTCAGGTGGACCACACCACATGAAAACAATAGTGATTGGATATCCATCATTAAAATCCTCCTAACGCCCATTGTACTATTTATTTGACACCCAATAGGTTGATTAGGTCATACAGGCCCAGATGAAGGGAAAAAAACAAAAATCAACTTGATCTAAAACTTTTATGGCCCTAAAATGTTTTTTAATGGTTGACGCTCATTCAACGCTGTTTCCACAAATGTGGTCCAGTTAATATTGGGATATACCTCATTTTCGGTCTCATACCATAAAATGATCTGTTAAAATAGATGGACAACATGGATGAAACACATACATCGTGGTGGGGCCCACGGAGCACCGACCACCAGCCATTGGCTGGTGTCAAGGGGAGTAGCCAATCCATTTCCGCTCTTATCGTTCTGAGTAAACTCTGTGGGGCCCACTTTAAATTTATGTGGGTTATCCACACCGTCCATACGTTTTGATAAAAAAAAAGTTCAGGGGTTGAGCCCAAAACTGAAGTATATCAAAAGCTCAAGTATACCATACCAAAGGAAACAGTGGAAGCATTGATTTACACCGTTGAAACATTTCTATGGTCCCCAGTGATGTTTATTTGTCATCCAAACTGTTCATAAGATCACGCAGACATGGACAAATGGAAAACACAAATATCATCTTGATCTAAAACTTCTGTGGGCCCTCAAGAAATATTCAACGGTAGACTTCAATTCACACTATATTTGAGATGGTGTGGTCCACTTAAACCTTGGATATGATTAATTTTTTGTTTAAAGCCTTAAAATTATATGATAAAGAGGATGTACGGAGTTGATACAATGCATGAATGACAGTGGGCCCCACAGAGTTTACTGCGTACTAAGTTACTCAATACGCAATCCGCTTCCATTTTTAGGAAACGGATTGGCTACTCCCCCTGCCACCAACCATTTCATAATGGTCGGTGCTCCGTGGGCCCCACTATGATGTATGTGTTTCATCCATTCCGTCCATATATTTTTATAGATCATTTTATAGTATGGAAGGAAAAATGAGTTATATCTCAATCTCAAGTGGACCACATTACAGGAAATAGTGTTTAATGAACATTGACCATTAAAAACGTTTTGGGGGTTATATAAGTTTTGGATCAAGCTCGAAATTTATTTTTTCCCTTCATCTAGGTATTTATGACATAATCAACAGATTGGATGTCAAATAAACAGTACATTAGGCCTCAGGAGGATTTTAATAGTGGATATCCAATCATTATTTTTTCCCAGTGGTATGACCTAATCAAGAGGCACACCACGGAATGGACGGTGACACCCACCGTTGAGACTTTCCTAGGGCCACTATGATGTTTATTTGAGGTCTAACCTGTTAATAAGTAAAAAAAAAAATAATAAATAAATAAATAAGACAGATGATTTAAGAAAAATCAAATATCAGCTTGATCCAAGACTTCTGTAGCCCTCTGAAATTTTTTATTAGTAAGCATTCAATCCTCACATTTTTGCATTTGTTTTTTTTTTTTTTTTGTTTAAAATTTTGTGGTGGGTCAACTTGAGATTTTGGTTAGCTTGGTTAGGGATGTACATGAGCAGAGTTAGCTTGGTTAGCTTGCTCCACTCGACTCAAAAAAAGCTCGATTCGACTCGGTTCGAAACTAAGTTCGAACCGAGTCAAGTTCACACTTCGGCTACGATGATGTATGTGTTGTATCCACACCGTCCATCCATTTTTCTATATCAAGTTAGGGCATGAGCTCAAAAATGGGTTAGATTAAAATATCAAGTGGACCCAACATCTTGGTGGATTTATGAACCACATCTCAACAAATAATGGAGGAGCTAAATTTATGAACCACATCTCGGTGGGCCCAATGAATGATTATGAATATTTTAATGGAGACTTACAAATATGTTTAAATTGACACTTTAGTTTATAGAGGATTATCCAAATAAGCCACCAACAGTTTGGTTTATTTCTAGATTGTTTAATCTAAACAGTAAGTTGAAGAGACAAGTACACATGATTTCTGTTTGCCTTAAAAACAAGAAGCTATTCTTTGCCTTTTACGTATTTACATCAAACCAGTAGTGTTCATTCTTATGCCTATCTGTACATCAACTGATTGGGAATGGTATGAAATCATTTGACCTTGTTCGGGTGCATTGGAAACATTTAGTAATTACTTGTACTCTCTCATATGATATTTGCTGGCTATCAGTAGATTGAATTGTTGGGCATTTCAGTTTTATCCATTTGAATTGTACCATCATTTGCCCTTTTACTTCCCACCAGATTTTATACCTCTTGATTTAAATAAAAAAATCTTACATTCTATTGCACCCATATTTGCTATTTACATCTCGAAGCGTGGGTCTCCAGTCTCCTTTCTCATTTCCTAAAAATTCAGGTTTTCATTTTCTATTGTGTATCAAACTGAAACTGAAGATTATAAGGCACTTCTTGATTAAAATGTTATTGGCATTGGCAATTGTATGTTCTATTAGAATAAAAGTAAAGATAGCTAGGACACTTCTTTCATTTGTACAACTTACACAGGCTCCAGTTTTTAAGTTGTCCCTTGACTTAATTCTTGCTGGTCCAGGTTAGGGTACAGCCTAAACTATCAAAACTTGAAGTTGATTTGGAGATGAACACTGATCCAGACATATATGATGAGGAGGTTCCATAGCCTTTGAGGTTGCGAAAGCAGGTTTATTTTAACTCTTCTCTTTTTTAACCATTGATACTTGTTTTAAAGGTCATCTTATGACATGAGAAAAAAATTGAGGCATGTACCAATTTGAAATGGACCACATTACAAGAAATAGTGTTGAATGTGCGTCAACCATTTAAAACATTATGGGGGCCATAAAAGTTTTGGATCAAGATGATTTTTTTTTTCCCGTTCGTCTAGGCCTGTATGACCTAATAAACAGATTGGATTCCAAATAAACCGTTACAGTGGACCTTATGAGGATTTTAATGATGGATATCCAATCGCTATTGTTTTCACGTGGTGTGGTCCACCTGATGTTTATATACCTCTCATTTTTGGGCCTCACCGTGATGTACGTTTTATATCCACACCTTCCATCCATTTGGAGAGATCATTTTAGGGCAATATCCATAGTTAAATCGAGAGCTCCAGTGGACCCAGCACAGAAAATAGTGGGGACAATGACACCCACAATTACAAACTTCTAAAGGCCACGAAAGTTTTAGATCAAGCTGATATTTGTGTTTTACCTTATTTCATGTCTTTTTTAACTTTTGAACAGGTTGGATTTCAAATAAAAATTATGGTGGGCCTTAGGATAGTTTCAATGGTGGGAATCACTCTCTCTCCAATGTTTTCTATGGTGAGGTCCACTACATGTTTTTATCTGCCTCATTCTTTAGGTCACGCCCTAAAATAATATCTCAAAATGGATGGACAGTGTGGATACAACACATACATCATAGTGGGCCCAACAGAATTTGGTGGCATCACTTCAATAGCCAACTCGCTACTCAACCTGTATCTAATCCGCGTCCGGCATCTAACTACCAGCAGAGAACCTCTGCTCTCTCTCTCTCACCCTAATCTCTCTCTCTCTCTCTCCTCTCTCTCTCTCTCTCTCTCTATCTCTCTCTCTCTCTCCTCTCCCTCTCTCTCGTCAGTAGCTAATCCGCGTTCCCCTCTCCCCCTCTCTCGCCCTAATCCTCTCCTCTCTCTCTCTCAACCTGTCAGTAGCTAATCCGCGTCCCTCTCTCTCTCTCTCTCTCTCTCTCTCTCTCTCTCTCTCTCTCTCTCTCTCTCTCTCTCTCTCCCTAACCCTTCTTGCGTTTCTGCCCACACACGCCCTCGTTCTCTCTCTCTCTCTGAAGCTCGGTTGACAGGGATTTGTCGAACGTGAGGTATCTCTCTCTCTCTCTCAGTGCCGATTTTGGAATTTGGGGATTTAGTAATTTACAAATTTTTGATTTGATATGGACCCTTATTTTGGGAATTGGGGATTTTAGGGATTACAGATTTGAATGTGGACCCCGAATTGGGGTTTTTCTGATTTTACAAATTAGGGATTTGAGGATCCAACCATAATTAGGGAATTCTGATATTACAAATTAGGGATTTCTAATTTTACAAATTAGGGATTTTACAAATTAGGGAGTTTGGGCTTACAGATTTGAATGTGGACCCCGAATTGGGGTTTTCTGATTTTTGCAAGTTAGGGATTTGAGGATTTTAGGATTTTGGGGATCTAAGGATCCAACCAGAATTAAGGATTTCTGATTTACATGGATGGATCGTGGATGGTTAGACATGTACATATGCATGGATGGATAATTAGAAAAGACAGAGATGATTTTTCTAGTTATGATGCTTGTTTGGGGAATTTCAATCAACTGAAATTAAAACAAACGTAATTACCACATGAAGCTTGTCCCAAGTTAGCTGATTCGTGACAGATAAGAGATAAGTAACTGATTTCTGCATCTTCTTATATATTAATTAGAATATCTGATGGCTAGAATCCTTTTTAAATCAAAGGCAAGGCATTAATCTCTTGCTATTCTGTTTGAAAATCTAGAAGGTGTCTTTGAAAAAGGCTAATTGAGTGTTTGACTGCACCTGTCTTTGTTATTCAGATCGATGGACTTCCTGATGCATGTTTTGGTTCCTGATCTCTTGATGCATGTTTGGTTCCTGATCTCTTGATGCATGTTTTGGCTCCTGATCTGGGTTTGTTATTTCTATATTCTGATGTTCTACCATGGCAGTGGACTGAGGTCTGCAATTTGATCTATTGAAATGTTTTCAAGATATTGAAGTGAACAATCAGAAGGTTAAACAGTCCACATTCATGGTTGGACGATAAACGGAAGAATGTTACCGTTGGTATAGTATTTGTGGGGAATTGAGTAAATTTCCCTATTTGATAAAAAAATCTTCAAATTATATTTTCATTGCTAAGGTTTTCCATTCCCTAGTTAGAAGTTGGATCAATTTTTTTTACTTTCTAAAAGAATATAAAATTCAACCAAAACATGTGAACCTAACATGTTCTTTTTAAATTAAACGAGGAAAAGACAATTAAGAAAATAATACATCAATAGCCTGGGAAAAGATAGCTAAAGATTGGATGGCCAGGAACTCCTAATTAGATTTGATTGAGTCATGATAAATAAAGGACTTTTAGAAGTTGTATTCTAAGCATATACATTTCAAGTGATTTTTTCTTCTTCTTTGGGTGGAACATTGTCTAAGAACCACAGTGATCAGATGATTTGATAATATGATTTCATACACAATGTGGCCCACAACTTTGAGCATCTATAATGGTGTTTATGTACATGGATGAGCTACACGATTTAGCACTTCGTAGCAACAAACATTGGATTTAAACCACAATCACGGGTCCAAGTGTAGCAATGTTACATCTTCGCACAGAATAAAACAGGTTTGAACATAGGTTTGAAGTATTGGCCGCCTTATCGGTGGTGAATAATATGATACCCAATACACTGATTTTAATCTTTGGTTTTCAATGACAGATGGGATCCATGGTCCAATAATCCAAACCCATGCATGTTTGTCCCAACAGCAGATGGACTACGCCTAAGAATCTCCTCGATAGGACAACCTTAACCTATCAATCTCTGGCTTCTATATAAAAGGTTACGTTGTCTTGTCTCACTCATATACTATTTCATGTTATATACATTGTATTATATACATCGTTGAATATACATTGTACTAGATGACGTACAACTGATGAAAATTTCCAAGTAAATTGTGTGAGGTTTACAGTAATCTTAGAGTGAAGAAAATTTCCAAGTATGTGCAATTCAATCTGAGTTCTTTCTCTAATCATGAAAGCCTTGGGAGGGTTGATACGAGGGATGAGTTTGCAAAAGGCCTGAATAAAACTATATTAGGTTATCTTACTGGTCCTGGAATGATTATGTCTGGCAAGATAACCCAATATAGTTTTAATCAGGCCTTTTGCAATCAACCCATCACTTGTATCAACCCTCCCAAGGCTATCGTGATTAGAGAAAGAACTCAGACCGAATTGCACAGACATGGAAATTTTCTTCACTCTAAGAATACTGTAAACCTCGTACAATTTACTTGGTAATATTCATCAGCTGTAGGTCATCTGGTATAAAGAGCTTGTCCTTCTCTACTAACCGAACATAAAACACAAACTCAGTAGCAAATTTTCAGCCTATGAATCTTGTGTAATGTAAGATCAACATATCTGGAGAGGCATGTTGAGCGGAAGTCCCTGGAAGGTGGGAACCGCTGTTATGACCATGATGAAGCTGTCCATTTCCTATGGACAGCATTGGAGGGGCCTAGCCATTTGGACAGGCCGTGTTTATATCTGTATTTGCTCAAGCTTAATGGAGCAGACCCGGATGTGCGTCGGAGCTATCCGAAAGAGCGGGGGTCCCTGGAAGGTGGGAACCGCTGTTATGACCATGATGAAGCTGCCCATTTCCTATGGACAGCATTGGAGGGGCTTGGCCATTTGGACAAGCCGTGTTTATATATTTGCTCGAGATTAATGGAGCAGACCCGGATGTGCGTCGGAGCTATCCGAATGAGCGGGGGCCCCTGGAAGGTGGGAACCACTGTTATGACCATGATGAAGCTTCCATTTCCTATGGAAAGCATTGGAGGGGCCTGACCATTTAGACAAGCCTTGTTTATGTATTTTCTCGAGATTAATGGAGTAGATCCGGATGTGCGTTGAAGCTATCGGATGAGCGGGGGTCCCTGGAAGGTGGGAACCGCTGTTATGACTATGATGAAGCTGTCCATTTCCTATGGACAGCATTGGAGGGGCCTGGCCATTTGGACAGGCTGTGTTTATATCTGTATTTGCAAGTACCACACCCTTAACCTAAACCGGTAACCCCAAACCTATAACCTAACCCCATTCTCAAGGCCCTAAAGCGAGAACCGAGAACCGAACGCGAACCCGAAAACCAAAACCGGGAACCGAAACCGGAACCGAAACAGAAACCTAACCGAAACCGAAACCGAGACCGAGAACCGAAACCGAGACCGAGACCGAGAAGGAAACCGAGACGGAGAACCGGAACCGAAACGGAGAACCGGAACGGAAACCGAGGCGCAAAGCCCGAAACGGAGACGGAGAACGGAAACCGAAACCGGAACCGAACCGAGAACCGAGACGGAGAACCGAAACCGAAACGGACAACGGGAAACCGAAACCGAGACGGAGAACCGAAACCGGGGCTCAAGCCCAAAACCGGAGCGGATAACCGAAACCGAAACCTGAACTGAAACTCAAAGTCCGAAACCGAACCTATAACCCAACCAAAACTTATACGTATAACCTAAACCTATTCTCAAATCCCAAAACCCATGACCTAAACCTAAACGTTATTCTAAACTTATAATCATAACCTAAACCAAAACCTATAACCTAAACCCGAACCTAAACCCGAACCCGAACCTGAATCCCTAAACTTTAACTCAAACCTAAACCTATAACTTTAATTCAAACCTAAACCTATAACCTAAACTTATAACCTTAACCTAAACCTAAAACCAAAAGCAAAACCTATAACCTAAACCTATAAACTATAACCTAAACCTAAAACCCAACGGCCTGTTTGGACGGGTGGATTGGAAGGGATTGAATGGTATTAACGTGGATGGCATGGATTTCAAGGCAATGATGGTGTTGTCAGTGCATTGTCTTAAGATCCATGGGATTGCTATATCCCAAGATTGCTATATGGAGAATGTCTGGCATGCCCGGCCAATCTCAGGATTAAACCTTCCCATCCCTTCCAATCCCTCAACCCAAACATGTCCCAGGCAAATTTGAACGGATTAGGGTGGAGCTGAATGGGATTTAAAGGTAATGATGGTGTTGTCAGTGGATTGTCTTAAGATCCATAAGATTGCTATATCCCGAGATAAGACCACCCAGTCTGTTTGGCATGCCCGGCCAATCCCGGGATTTAACTTCCAATCCCTTCCAATACCATCCAATCCCTTTCAATCCGCCCGGCCAAATGGGCCCTAAATGTATTCTCAAATCCCTAAACCTAAACCTACACCTAATCCCAATCTCAACTCCTTAACCTAAACCTAAACCTAAACATGAAAACCCAAGCCTAAACCCGATCCCGATTCTGAACCCGATTTCCTAAACCTAAAACCTAAATGTATTCTCAAATCCCCAAAAGTAAACCTACACCTAATCCTAATCTCAACTCCCTAACCTAAACCTAAACCTAAACTTGAAAACTCAAACCTAAACCCGATCCCGAACCCGAACCCAATTTCCTAAACCTAGACCTTAACCTATTCTCAATTCACTAAAGCTATAACCTATAACCTAACTTAAACCTAAACCTATAACCGACACTTTTAACCTAAACCTAAACCTAAAACCTAAACCTAAACTTAACCTATAATCCATAA